>CAKNYM010043032.1:0-12790 GCA_932195095.1 Andricus curvator | reverse complement strand
AAATTCATGTATTTTCTTGAAAATTCGTCTTCTTTAGTAAAAATTAATCTTCTTGGTTGAAAAATCATCTTTTTGGTCGAAAAATTAACTATTTCAGTTAAAGATTGATCATTTCAGTTGAAAATTCATTTATTTTGTTGAAAAATCGTCCTTGTGGTAGAAAATTCATCTTCATGGTTGAAAATTTAAGTATTTCAGCTAAATATTCACAATTTTGGTTGAAAATTCAATTTTTTTGCTTGAAAATAAAACTACTTGGTTGAAAGTTAAATTAAATTTGTTTTTTAAATAAATCTTTTTTTTTTTTTGTGGAAAATTAATTTGTTTGACTGAAAATTTAACTGTTCCATTTTTGGTTGAAAACTGATTTTTTTTAGTTCAAAATTCAGCTATTTGTTTGAAAATTGATCTTCTTTAGTTGAGAATTCAACTGTCTAATTGAGAATTAATGCATTTATTTTTTAAATCGTCTTTTTGGTAGAAAATTAATCTTTTTCGTTGAAAATTCAACTATTTGGTTAAAAAATCATTTATCTTTTTGAAAATCCAAATTTTTACTTGAAAAGTTAGGAATTTTAATCGGTTTCAATTGAAAATTGAATTTCATATAGTGCCCACATTAATTTTACCAAAATATGCACTAAATTCTAAGTATAAGTAGATAAAATAAAAATTTGTTTGAATTAATATTCAAGTTCGTGGACTTTGAGAGACAAATTAAAAAAATGATTAATTATGTTTTTAGTATTATTTAATTAATTTATCGTGCTAAAATATTTAAGAATATCTTTTAATATTAATTGAATTCCTAGAAACTGAAAAAAACATTATTTATAATAAACTCGCGAAACTCTATACATATTCCGAGTCGATTGTTTTAAAATATGCGAAATATTTAAATGGCTCCATGCTATGAAAAATTATACCTGGAAAAAACTTGAGATACCTGGAAAAAACCTGGAATTGTCAGGGGACAATATTTCTGTGAAACATAATTTTTTTTTAAATACCAATAATTTCTGACGAAAAACCCTAACATAATCCAACAAATTCTAAATATTTTTCGAATTATGATTTTTGTTTATATTAAAATGTCAATTTTCGATGTGAACTCTAACATAACCTGAAATTGTTAAAAAATTATGAATTTTCTTTGAAATCTAATGATTTTTTAAATAAAAATGTAAACTTCCGCCAAAAAACACTAACACAATTCGAAACTGTTTGGCTTTTAAATTTCCTTATTTTAACACACCAATTTCAGGTAAAACACACCAACATAACCTAAAATTGTTCAAAATTTATGAATCTTTGAAAGCTAATGGTAATTATTTTTCTTTAAGGCCATGTGACGAGTGGGTCACGTGACCGGATTCCTACCTTACCGACACTTTTTTTATTTCCTAACTTATTTTCACACGAATAGCCACATCGAGTTGAAAATTTGGGATAATAAATAAGAAGCACTAAGAAAGGTGGGTCTGGTCAAAGATATTGTCTGGTCATACATTTTAATAATCATGAAAAAAGCAACAAAAACAAAAAATTTACAAAAAAAAACTTTTTTCATAATTATAAAAATTCAGGAAGAGGCCCACCTTTCTTAGTGATTCTTATTTAGTATCCCAAATTTTTAACTCGATGTCGCGCTTCGTGTGAAAATAAGTTAGGAAATAAAAAAAGTGCCTGTAAGGTAGGAATCTGGGTGCTACACCTCAACAAATATTATGTTTTTTAAGCGATTTGCTCTGAAAAATGTTGCCATAACCTGAAACGTACTATTTAAAAGTTGCAAATCTTGTTCGAACTATAATTATTTTTGTTATAAAATACCAATTTTTGGTGAAAAACGCTAACATAACCTAAAAGTGTTCAAAACTGAGTGCGAGATTTTCGAAACATCTTTGTACCACTTTTTTCGATCAGGAAAGTAATTTAAAATAAGTATTTATTTTTATGGTTCATAATAATTGTTTTCTTTTAATTTTCAGAAACATCCAAATGAGTATGATCCACCGTAACTCAATAGTGAGGCCGCTGAAGAAGAACATTGAATCGATGGGGCGTATTTTACGAGTGTGGCAGAGGATGAAGAAAAAGTGCGCCAAATCCGTAGGATTCTATTGGATAAGGTTGGATATTAGCTGTACTCTTAGGTCGCACAGTCTCTTATTTATAAAGTAGATACAGGGAACATTTCGAAATTATGAAACCGTTTTCAAACAGAATTGAAAATCTTTCGATTAAAGAAAATGCGTAATATAGAAATTACAATATAGAAATTAGAGTTGAATCATGGCTATAAAAGTTCGCTTCTCGCAATTTAAAATTTTTACTTGAAAACTTCTTGAGCTGAACGAATTTATTTTGTAAACAAGTATTTCATAATTTCAGAAAAAAATGTATATAAATTTGAAAAAGAGTCGGATTCAAGAAATTTTCTGGAAATTACGTTCTGAGGGATTCAAAGATCTCATGTACAAGAAAAGCATACTTTTAGAGATAATTGAATAATTTTTTTCGTGCAAAAGCTTTGACAAAAACATTGTTTTTATACGGAGTGTTTTCTTTTCATCTAAGATCGTAAACGAAAATTTTTAAAGGTTAAGCATGCAGAATTATCTTGTACTTCATGTATACCGTTCTACGGAAAAGGAAGTAACTGCACAAAATTTGGGAAACTTGCGCCTGAATTCAAGGCCGCACGGTGGGCAGGAAGCAACTTTAAATCACATGGAAATGACGACAAAAACGGAAAGCGGAAATGTGTTCGTACTTGATAATAGATGAAAAATCTGTTTGAATTTAAGTCCTAGCTGCTTCTGTTTGTGAGATATTCAAATTTTTTGTTTTTTGTATAGGAAGAATTTGTGAAACATACAATAGCTAAGAATCGCGAGAGCTGTGGCCAAAAAAGCTGAGTATAGTTCATAAAAGCTATCAAGGCGATGTCTTTGAAGGCATTCAATGTCGGAGACTTTTAAGAGAAGCGGATAAATTACAGGATCCCGAAATTTATGAAACTGTTGGGCTATACCGATTGCAGCCTTACATTGCTTTATTTAAAGCAATGGACACAATTGAAGAATCATGCTTCTCTACAAAGCAAGTGGATCTCCGTGATTTTGATACAAACATCAGTAGACTCCGCAATGCTCTAAAAAGCACAGATGTTTCTCAAACCGTCAAAATCCATATTATTCTAGATCATTTAAAACAAGACGTCATGCTCTTAAAGAACGATGGCTTAGGAGTGTGGTCTGAGCAGGCTGGGGAATCGATTCACAAAGAATTCTTTAAATTTGGGGAAAGATTTAAAATAAATATGATCGAAGATAAATCTTTCCCAAAACGATTAAAAAAAACGGTAGCTGCTTTTTCGTCCCAGCACCTGTAAAATTACATGCGTTAATTCATAATTAAATTCATTAATTATTATTTGTATAATTATGTATTCATTTTATTATTCATTCATACAAAATTTGAGTTTTATAATTAAATATATCATATAATTTGAAATAGAATACTGATTAATTGAATTGATTGAACAATAATTAATTACAAACCTTTATTTTTTTTCTTCAGTATTCTAAAACTTCAAATATTGAAAAATGATAATAATTTTTGAAAAACCAAAAAAGAAAAACAAGAAGAAACAAACAAACAAAACAGAAAACCAAAGAAAAGCAGAAAACAACAAAGAGGTGCAATGCCAAAAAAAGTTCTTTCATAATTTAGACGTTATTTATTAAAAATTTAGCATAAGAACAGTTTTTAACTCTCGCGATTCTTAGCTATTGTATGTTTCACAAATTCTTCCTATACAAAAAACGAAAAATTCGAATATCTTACAAACAGAAGCAGCTAGGATTTCAATTCAAACAGATTTTTCATCTATTATCAAGTACAAACACATTCCCGCTTTCCGTTTTTGTCGTCATTTTCATGTGATTTAAAGTTGCTTCCTGCCCACCGTGGCCGATTTCTACGCAAGAAGGCAGCATCTACCACTTACTGTCTTTTTCCCTATAAACGATTTGTGATTTCGACAGCATCTGTATGTGTACACGTTAATTAACAATTTATGTTAATTATAAATGGGTACATGGCACCGAAATTACCCAATAACAGTCGAAGAAGTATTGAAATATCTATTAAATTGAAGTATTAAATTTTGTAGTTACCGCCTTTTTCCATAGAACGAGAAAACTTAATTATTTTATCCAGCTCAATAGGGTTGTTTCGCAATTTTAGATAAAATAATTTTTTAATACATAATTTTAATCTAAACTCAAGGTGCGTTCTAAATTTTTTGTCTGTTGAGTCATTAAACAGAAAAAAAATTATTGAAAATTGAAGGCGGGAAAACACTTATTCAAGTTGGTATCCCATGGGTATCACACGTGACTCAGAGGTTCTCATAATTATCAATGTGACGATGTAGCTTTGATGAAAACTATAACGAAACTTGTGATAAAGAGGTTAGGTCACCTATCGGTTTCATTTTTCACTCCTCGTATTTCTGCACTTACGAAGTCACAATTACTCTTAAAATACTCCGATACCATAAATATATCTACTTTAGGTAGATTTCTGCTATTGGCTTTTACGAAACCCTCCTTCGAGATTTTTTTAAACAATATTTTGCGACTATCCTACCTGTGAAGCACAAAACAGAGAGGGGAGTAGTAAGAAGTAACTCGAGCGGATTCGATGAAGTCTACATTTACTGGTTACAAAAATGTTTATGTTTTTTGAATGGCTAACTGCCTAACACGGAATAATAATTCTCAGTAAAAATTAGTTTAAATTGTCATGACGACTATTGAGCAGTCGTGGCAAAAGCATATAAATGAAATATAATTTGAAGAGATGAATTTATAATTATTTGATCAGTTCGAGTTTACATAATTCAGGAAAGTTTCACGTCCGAAAGGGCTCATTCACAAAATACGTGATATATTTTTCATGAACTTTTAACACCCCCCCCCCCCTCCGTGATGCTTTTTCCATTATTCTTAACATGGAGAATGATACTTTGATAGACCCCCACCCACCCGTGAACGTATCACGTATTTTGTGAATGGCCCCAAATGGTTTTGTCCTGCTACCTGAAGTATTGTAATATTGAGATATGTCCTATATCACTATTTAGGGCTCATTTAAGGCTAATTTAATGCCCTATTGCGAAATTTAATGCTCAAGATTTTTTATTAAAAAAAAAACGGATTGCGCCGGCTTAACGTTAAGCAGGCATCTCCATACCCGTAAAACTCGTTGAAAAAAAAATTAACACATTTTTGATAATGCCATAATTTAAGGCTTATTTAAGGCTCTTAAAATATCAAAGACCGGAATTCGTCAGATTTTTTTTCTATTTTGTTTTTAAAAACGCAATGTGTTGTGCCAGCTTAACGTTGTGAAAAATACAACAACCAGTGAATAAAACCAAATTTTATCCTCGACATAATTTAAGACTCATTTAAGGCTCCCGAAATACCAGGAGCAAAGTTTAAAAAAAATTGTTTAAACGAACATGGTTTAAACAATTTCCCCAAAATTTAATTCTACCAACTCATGTTCCCTACCACAATTTCAGGCTCATTTAGGGCTCTCCAAATATCAAGAAACGGAATTCGTCAGATTTTTTTTTTTTTTTTTTTTGTAAACGTACTGTGTTGTGCCAGCTTTACGTTATGAAAAATACCACAACCAGTGAATAAACCCAAATTTTACCCCCGACATAATTTAAGGCTCATTTAAGGCTCCCGAAATACCAGAAGCAAAGTTAAAAAAAATGGTTTAAACAAACATTGTTTAAACAATTTCTCCAAAATTTAATTCTACCAACTCATGTTCCCTACCACAATTTCAGGCTCATTTAGGGATCTGCAAATATCGAGAAACGGAATTCGGCAGATTTTTTTTTCGTTTTTTTTAAAAGCGTACTGTGTTGTGCCAACTTGACGTCATAAAAAACTACAACCAGCGTGTAAAATTAAATTTGTCCGCCGACATAATTTAAGGCTCATTTAGATTTTTTGAAATATTAAGAGAAATTTGATCTAAAAATTCTTTAAACCAGTTAAAAAAATAATTTTAAAAATTCGTTTTCGCGACCACAATTTTAAGCTCATTTAGGGTTCTTATAATTCAAGCAAATTTTATTAATTTTTTAAACCATTTTTCAATAAATTGTACTTATTTGAACAGACTTATTTGTAGTTATAATTAGAACAATAATCCTTTTCTCCTTGTAGAGCCTTTTAATAATATTTAGAGATTTTTGTTTCTGTTTAAATGTGTTAAGGTAAAATAAAAAATCTGCTTGATTGTTTATTTCATTTGTTTTATGTATATTAAAAGTCCAATGAACATTTTAAAATCTTTTAGACTTAATATGCGATAATCACCGTTACTGTCGTTGAATTCGTACCAACTGTTGTGTCGCTGGCAGATCGCTGTATAGTGTCCCAGTGAAGTTTCCTTTTTATTCGATGAAGCTTGCTTGGTCCCTACAAGTACATATTTTTCAGTCCCTACAATGTCCGGAAAACTGGTTGGTATGTTGGCAACATTTATTTTTGCTGCAGGGTTTCGCAGTTCCATGAATATGAATGGACCTGTAAATTAAATTAAATCTTTGTATCATTATCGTTATTACTATGCAATTATGTATGTCAGTTTAATTAAGAATCTCTTTTTATACCTCAGGATTTGTAAATTTTGTGAAGTGCTTTATCAGTGCATGCAAGGAATACCTTTATTAAAAAAAAATCACACTGAACGTAAAAATTTAATAGAATAATATAATAATTAAAGATTTTATAAAAAATTACCACTCTCTGCGTAGGGTTTTTCGACAATTCCCTGAAGACAACCATCGCAACTAGTAAGCTCTGTCAGAAAATCATAGATGCTTTTTCCAGAAGATGAATCGTTTATCAGTTCGTTCGGTACTGAAATATTTCGGAGATCCCGCTCCCTTCTGGGGCAGTTCTTGGCTAAATCAGAGAAAAGTCGGTGAGCCAAGTCGCAAACGTTCATTGTACAATCAAATTCCACAATTTTTTAAGATTTTGTCATTTTCTTTGGATATATATTGTAACCTGGTTTTCCAACTTTCACCGTGTGCTCCACGGTTAACCACGTGCCCTGGCCAGGGGTGGCCCAGGATTGGGAAAACCCGGTTACTTTGTTTATAATTAAACTTTTAGGCTGCCACTTACCTATAGCTGCGACACTGATGCCGGATTCACCGAGTTCGTTGGTCGTGCTCTTCCGACTCACGAACCACCCACGAAGCTCGTTGAATTTTTATTATTGCAGGCGCCAGGTAGGATTCCCTACCAGAGCCCCGTTGGCGCCGGCCTTGTCGCAACCACTAAGTCCGATCACTAGCTCGCTGGGATGTATGAGGGGGAGGGGTGAGTTCGGTGGAGTGAGAAGAAATATGCTCGAAAGTGACGGTAAAAATCCCTTCGTTTAACACAATCACTTTATTAAAAACAACAAATAATTACTCTAACCCGAAAGAATGATGAAATTAAAATACCAAGTTTAATAAGTCGCGGACATCAAAAGCAGTCGAGAAACCCCCAGAGCACTTTGCCGGTCACAAAATGGCCGACCGAGACGCCTGCGTTTGCACCACGTCACTTGACGTGCCTAGTGCGTGCCTACACTGCGGTTTCTCGGAGGAACGCCCGCCTCACCTGATTAACGTCGGACTCTGAGTCGGGCGTGCCTCACCCCCGGGTGTCGCGAGAGTCTCGGTCAACACTACACTTTTGTTCACACACGTGGCCCCGGCGACCGCACCGCGCGGAGTCGAGAATGAAATACCGAAGAAGCAAGAGAACTACAAAGGCCACTCTCCTTGAAGCCATCTAGTATAGTTGGCCTCGTCTCCTTCCATTTTTAATATTCAATTTATTCCCTCTGTTTACTGGGTGTCCCTTGCTACTCAAAGCCGGTCTCTACGGGTGCACCGCCGCCAAGTCAGAAAACACAAGTGACAGGTCCCGCGTTCTTCTTCGCTTCCTTCCTTCTCGAGCCTTCGTGTCGCGGCTCCCGATTGGTCGGTTGGAGTGAAGATGACTGGCCTGTCGATTTCGGCCAATGGGTGCCTTTGTACTTCTGCTGCGCGCTGCCCATTGGTCCTCCCGTGCTAACTTGAATATGGCCGTTTACTAGATCGCAGCAGCGTAGGGTCGTCCATCCATGTCGTGGTGCAGGGCTGGTTGACTCGGTTACGTACTGCCTTCAACACTGCGAGCGAGGCTTAACGGTATGAGGTTGCAGAGATGGCTCGTCCGGCTGCATGTATTGTAGTTCAGCAAATAAATGAAGAAAAGATAGATAAAAACTAAAAAAAATCATAGTTACCTTCAAGCTAATATGGTTTCCGTTTTTCATTACAGGTACACCTTCTAACTTTTCGTGCCACAGTGCATCATACGTTAATGGGTGCTTATCGAAGTACCTAGAATTTTTTCCTGTTTTGGTCCTGGATTCGTTTTTGGTACTGGTTTTAATCGTTTTATTAAAGTGCTTGGTAGTTAAACCTCTCCAATCTTCTTCGATTCTAGAATCCAGAATTTGTGGAGCACTTTCAACAGAACCATATTTTTCACATAAATCATTAACTTTGTCGTAGTTATATTTGTCGTGCATAACTGAGAACGGTTTTGTCCGATTTTCACATTGAAGTCTGAAATGGAAATGAGTTTTTGTAAATATATTCAATTATTACTGCCTAGGATTAGCTTAAATAATATTCATCTACTATAATTATTAATATTATTATTGTTTTACCTTCCACTGTCTGAACGTCTTCCTTTTCTGCAAGCAACTCTTGTAAGGAACTCTCATCAGCCCCAACCTCACATATGCTTCCTTCGTCTTTATTAGGACTTGATTTCTCATTCACCTTCTCGGCATTTTCAATTTCAATAACTTTTGCTTCGGTTAACAATGATCAACCAACAATGTAATGTAGCAAGGCATTAGTAAATTCGTCTGGCCTCATCGTAGAAGATTTTTGGGAAAATAAATCTTTCTTTATATTTTTAAATTCAAATTCACATGGAGCACTGGATCCAGGAATTTTTGCATAGCCAAATTGGTCCCCCAAAATGCAGGACCAAAGGGGCAATCACTTGATGTCATTTTTTAGACGCTCCGCAACTGCAGGCAAATAGTAAGCGTTATCATGTTCACCTACTTCACGTTTGGCAATTTCTTGTCCTTCGTCGAAAACTGCAGTGTACCAAGTCATCCAGAAGTTATTATAATCCCTATCGAATTCATTATCTAATATACTTTCATCTTCTGGACGAGTAGATGCACTGTCCTCTGACTCTTGATCATCTATATTCTCTTCCAATTCTGTGGGGTCGATCAAACCTTTCAAAATGCGTCGTTGTTCTTCACACTGCGTTTTTTGATTGGAATCAGATAAATATCCATCAGAATCGCACGGAGAAACTACAAGAATTGCCTTTAAAACTTTTCGAGCATCTTCTAAATTTCTAGATAACATCAGTTGTCTGATAGCGGATTAAAAAAAAAACTTTCACTCTTCTAAGTGTCGTATTTTTGCTCAAAAAGTCAGCCCATAACTTGAGGAAATGTGCGGCATCTAGTCTAATATAACATTTCGGCAGATTTCCGGAATGGCACCCATCAGCATACTCCTGAATGGTATGGTACTGAGTAAATGCTCTAATAAGCGCTGTTATTAGTGCTCTTGAACCATCGCAGTTCACTATTTTTGGATGAGGAGAACCTAGACGAACCCACTCATTGAGAAAGTGTAAAATTGTCACCGTGTTATGTGTTGAACTTATCATTTGACCCACAATATACTGACCAGCTTTATCATTGACCACAATTAGGTATAAAAAAATTGGACCACTTGATTTCCCATCAAACACTTCAATACTTTTTATCATTCCGCCACTTGCGTCAATAGAATATCAGACACTTCTTTTCTGGCGTAATTATAGTATAATCGTGTTTGATGTGTTGTCCAGAAGTGGCACAAAAATCGATCTTGCCAGATGTTGTGAATGGCACTGTTGTTTGTCGTATACTTCATTATTTGAATAGCCCTTATCGGTTTTGGGTCTAGGTACGTCGAATTTTTGTATTCTACCTTGGCAACTCTCAAGGTAGATTCTTTCGGCATATTACCCGGCTCTGGATCTCCTATTTTCATTTTTTTTTGCCAGTTAAGTTCGGTACATCTCTGCACCCTTGATAATTCCTTTCCAAACTCTTGCCTAAGTGGTGCTCTGAGATATCGTTTCCTACATTTTCCTATCTTTTCGCCTTTGTTGACAACACATTCTATGCACACTTCTGTGGCATATGTCTCATCATCAATAGCATATTTAAGCTTAGTCCTGCAGGCACAGTAACCTTGTAAGGACGTTTCCAGCCCCTTGGAAAGTCCTTACTAAAAATTTATAAAATGGCCTACCTCAACTCAGTCCTCAGTTGTAGTGCTTCATGCCTAAGCTGAAAAAAAGTAAGAGAGACATGACAAAATATAGGCAGGATAAGCCCAAGTGTCTTATCAGGACCGAAGGCCTGAGAAAGATGAAGTAGGTCACAAAGAAAAGCTGAGTTAACGCGACTCAAAGAAAAGATCCATTATACTCTAAATTTTATTCCGATAAAAAAAGTCATGAAGTCCCTACTGCTAAACCTGAAATTGAAAGAAATTCACAAAAAAAAGGGGGGGGGGGGGCCCTAACCAGTAATTTCAAATCACACACATCCTTTTCCCAGGCGCTTACTTTTATTAACGTAACACATACAAATTTCCGACGTATTTTCTCGATAACAAAACCGGTCAGGTATTCTCAAAATCCCCACTACTCAACAATAATGTCCATTTTTACCAGTACCTACTTTGAAATTCGGAATTCTAACTCTAACCAAACCTATGGCCACGTGGCCCAATGTCCGCCATGTTTTGATTTCACACTAAATTAAATCAATTCTGACCTAAACTGCTAGAGTTCCCTTATAAATGAAATCCCAATCTTGCCAGCATAAGTAGACTCGTGGTCGGTTCCCCAAAATTCCACCAAAAAAACACAAATTAGCACCGACTACGAGGTGCGACGCGAACAAATTTTTCGATGTCCGTCATTTCCGGTGAGACAAATAGGAGGAAGTCATACCCTAGTCGGAACACTCACGTCGAAATTTGCTTGAGGCGTGAAAATCGAGAAGTTCAACTTCTCGGTTTTCACCTCCCAAGAGGAAACAATCTACGGAAACGCGAAGCTAATCTTGACTAATTGAATAAGACGATAAGCAATCCACGAGAATAAAAAAATTTCGAAAGAAAAAGAAAGTTTATGAAAAGCGACACTTATTATAAGCGACATTTTATTTATCGTGTTCAAAATTCCTTGCCCATTCGATTCTTTAAAAAATAATTCCTTATATCTACCGACAATCCTTCTCGTGGAGAGTTCGGAGCGAGAGTGAAGAGACGCGCAACGCATAGTCGGCAGGTTCGCTTGTCGGCTTCCTTCCTGTTGTCCAATCAGAGCGTCGTATCCACGCGTCTCGATGTTCTCCGCAAATCGCAGTACCCAGAATCCTCGTCGACCGCCATATTGCTGGAAAAACGTACCGGTATCTCTGCCGCCAAAACAGAAGAGAACTTTGTTAATATTATGACCCTACGATTCTGAGTGAAATCCTTTAGTTAGTGACCATAAGTGACAGGTAGTATTTTTACCCTGTCACAACCTTAAAACAATAATATTATTATTCACTTATAAATGTAACTCGTTTAATTAGAATGATTTTCAGTATGAAAGTAAGGCAAATTTCGATTGATTGTCATTTGTAAGTAAATAATTGATTGAGGCTTTCAATTTTTATTTATTTAATTTTGTAGGCTATAAGTGGTATTGAACTTCAGGTTGATTTTGAAACTGATTCATTTTTAATGTCTTATTTAATATTTTTAAATGCTTCCAGATGAAAGTGTTTTGCTATGTAGGATTTCATTTCAAATATATGTATAGGTATTTGAATATAAAGGAGACAGGTCCGTTAAGCTGGCAGGACCACAATAAAAAAATGGACTAGGAACCTATAGGGAATTTAGGGCTCATTTAGGGCTAATTTAATGCCCTATTGCCCAATTTAATGCTCTGCATTTAAACAAAAAAACCGGTGGCCATGCTAGCTTAACGTTAACCTAGCAGGACCATACATAAAAACAGATTTCTGAATACTTCTTTGCTCTATGATTTAGGGCTCATTTAGGGCTCACTTAATGCCCTATTGCCAAATGTAATGCTCCGCAATTAAAAAAAAAAAAAACATGTGGTCATGCTAGCTTAACTTTAAGCTAGCAGGACCACACATAGAAAAAAACAAATTTCTGAATATTTCTTTGCTCTGAAATTTAGGGCTCACATAATGCCCTATTGTCAAATTTAATGCGCCGCAATTTTAAAAAACATGTGTTCATGCTAGCTTAACGTTAAGCTAGCAGAACCAATAGTTTAAAAAAGAAATTGTAACATTATTCATTTTTTCTTCTATCCTTTAATTTTCATAAGGTATAATTAAAAGACCTGAAGATTCTTAAGTTGAGACATTTTTCTTGAATTGAGGGCATTAAATTCATTCCTTTGACCTTTCAGGCCTTGAAGGCAATTTTCATAGTTAAATTTATTGTTTTACTGTTAGACTTAATTGTATCGATTGGCTCCGAGTATGCACGTCGGTTCCATTCTTGAGAGGACGATAA
>CAKNYM010043031.1:0-13728 GCA_932195095.1 Andricus curvator | reverse complement strand
ATATCCTTACAGTAACAGCGTTACAGAACAATGTGACCTGTATGTTCCTTTCTTGGAACACCTGTGACATTCTTGTGATAAAACAGTTCCATCACTCTGTTCTATATTAGTTACATCACAGAATCCTAGGACTGTTGGATATCCTTACAGTAACAGCGTTAGAGAACAATATGACCTTCATGTTCCGTTCTTGGAACACGTGTGACATTCTAGTGACATAACAGTTCCATCACTCTGTTCTACATTAGTTACATCACAGAATTCTAGAACTGTTACATATCCTTACAGTAACAGCGTTACAGAACAATGTGACCTGTATGTTACTTTCTTGGAACAAGTGTAACATTCTAGTGATAAAACGGTTCCATCACTCTCTTCTATATTAGTTACATCACATAATTCTAGAACTGTTACATATCCTTACAGTAACAGCGTTACAGAACAATGTGACCTTTATGTTTCGTTCTTGGAACACGTGTGACATTCTAGTGACATAACAGTTCCATCACTCTGTTCTATATAAATTACATCACAGAATTCCAGAACTGTTACGTATCCTTACAGTAAAAGCTTTACAGAAGAGTGTGACCTTTATGTTATTCTATATTATGTTCCCTTTTTTTACGTAACATTTACAGAACGTGTCCGCTGGGTATTGAGATCGTTGATACAATTTTTTTCTAATCTTATCTATCTTCATCGTGAACTTGTCACTCTCATGACAAAAAATAAAAATGATGGAAGTGAAAATATAGTAAAATAAAGTAAAAGTGGCATAATTTCGTGCATACTTAATTTAATATTTGTGATATTAGTAAATTAATAATAATTTAGCAATGATATGATCGATTTGTAATTACTTACAGCGAAAGCTACACTTTAGACAGGTAAGCGGATTTTTGGCTTACTTTTTTTCATAGGATTATTGAACTTAAGACTAGAATGTAGAAAGCAGAAGCCTTGCGTGGCCCTTTCTTATGACTCAGGAATGATATGAGGTTTCTATAGATTCCTGCACCAGCATTCACCGACATTGTGGAAGGTTGTATGACAATTGCTCTTGAAGTAAAAAATATTGCGTAATAGAGTCTAGAAGCTTCGGTGACGTGTTGCCTAATGTGTGGATGGCGAGTGCCTGTGTGACATTTCAGCTTATGATTTGGTGAGAACAGGAAGAAATTACGAAGATTCTGCAATATGCTTGCTCTTTCCTCTCCTGACTTTGACAGCTATGTTGGCTGTAGCATTGCTGGTGACAGCGTTTCCTGTGCCAGACAGGCAGAGAACGAAGATGAAACGGACTAACAAGAACACCCAAACCCATTATTGACATGGTGAGTATTTTTAATATTTTAAAAATCTTGTCGCTTCCCGAGGATAAGGAAGGCGTCCCTGGAACCATAGCTAGGGGCCACAACAGGCGGGACGGTGGTGAAAGTGAGCTGCGAGATGGGCAGGCAGATCTCATAAAGTAAGAAGCTGACCAGCAAGAACATCTGCGACAAACGCTAAACAGTGGAACATCAACTGTGCCTGATGAAAATGCTGTGGCTGGCGTTGGCAATTTGCAGCCAACCACCTCGACAAAAATACCGTGGGAGAGCATCAACTGGAATTCTACAATGAAAGAGGAATTGGTGTGTCTACTATGAAAGTGCGAAGTTTGAAATCAAAAGCGAAAAGGGATACTTTAGGACAAAGTTTGCTGGAAAGTTTCTTCATATACAGGAATTTTCAGTAAGAGATCTTATCGCTAAGGTGAAGGATGTCAAGAATAATCTACTTATCTCAGAAGATCGAACAATGAAGATTAAACGATAGGTTGATTTGACGTGGAAAAACGTCGATAATAAACATCAGTTGAAGGAAGCTGCATCAGACGATCAATCAGCGGCAGGCGAAGCAATACAACATAGTCGTGCAATTGATGTTCTTATGCAACCTGATGATGATCCAGTACCACCACATCCTCTAGGGGCAGAGGCAGAGGTTCAGCAAAACCAAGAAGACGATTAAAATGGACATACTACATGAACGAAGATCTAATTTAAGCTGACGGCATAGGTGCTAGGGATCGTGAAGATAAAATATCGGATCCACTAGAACCACACTTGGACACTATTGTTTTCTTTGATGTAAACAGCGAAATCACAGAAAATCTGCGGCACATTGAAAGGATTTTTGGTCTTGCTTTACTATAGCTCAGGAATGTAGAACCAACAAAAAGGCATTCTCTACCAAAGATTTACATCACATAGGATCTGCGTCCACTAATAGAGCACCTGAACAACAGGGTTTTACCTATGCATTCGAATGCAACACTGACGGCGTTAAAGGTTCAAACTCCAGTGTATTGTGCAACCGCAGAACTCAGCCTACGAATGCAATATTTTCCACAGGAAGGGAACAGGATCCACCGTAGAACAATAATTGTAGTACAAGAAGGCAGATGAAAGAAGGTTCTACCGTGAAATGAATTTTAAGCAAAAGAAACATCAAGACCCTGAAGACCCTCAGTTGCTAGAAATGACTAACTACTGTTCGGGTGTTTTGGGAACAATAAATAGAAGAAATTTATGTGCTGCGTAGTTGCAAATAGAGAAAGAAAGAGCAAGCAATAACCCTCAAATGAAGCTCAATAATATCACAGATTTAGATATTTCAGCGGCTCTGAAAAAGGCACGTAACTAGAAAGCTCCAGATCTGGACATGGTCCTTAATTTCTGGTACGAGTGTCTGACGAATGTGCATCCTGCGTTAGCAAAGTATTTTCAGAAGATCATCGAACACCCAGATCTGATATCATGCTTTATGCTTAAAGGTACTACGTATATGTTGCCCAAAAAACCATACGATCAGAATCCATATGAATTTCGACCGATAGCCTGTCTTCCAAAAATTCATAAATGCCTTACAGCTATTATTGCAGAAAAGGATTATTCTCACTTCGAAAAGAATTACATCCTTACAGGAGAACAAATAGGATATTGTACAGACTCGCGGGGCAATAAAGATCTATTCACCATAGACGATATTGCCATGACGCAAGCACGTGAACAACAAAGAAACTTGCATATGGCATACGTCCTAAAAGTTCACAAAATCTGCCCACGCATCATCGACTTTCTAGGTCGTGCGATGATGCCTTGGGGTACAAGAATCAAGTATTTTAATCATGGACAACGAAGGATAACTAGGTCAATACCCATTGAGAAGGGTCTCTTTCAAGGAGACTCCTTCAGTGTATTATGGTTCTCTTTAGCACTGAACCCATTGAGCAAAACACTAAATAGCATGTCTCGTGGGTTCAGAATACATTTTAATGAGGATGGTCATCAAGTGACCCATCTCATACACATGAATGACCTGAAGCTATACGCTAGTTCACATCAGAAACTACAGCAAGTGATGGATGTCACACAACAGTTTTCCAATGATATCCACGCGGAGTTCGGACTAGATAAATACAGAACAGTGCATTTAATCAGAAGAGAATTAGGAACCACAGAGCTAGAGAACGCGAACGCCATTGTTCCATGCTGTTACTCTTCTTTGTGTCTGTCGCTGGAGACCTTACAACGGGTGTGAAGCAGTAGTAATGTTGTTGTGGCTCGCTCGGTTTGAATGGGCAGTTTCCAGGTTCATTTTTTCTCTTCTGTTTCGACTTTCGTGCCAAGCACTTGCGACCTCTTCCTGAGACTAAGTTCGATGTGCTATATTTGATTTGATTTTAATTATCGGTTTGACTTCTCAACCCGTGAATTCTAAAGTTCCACTGCTTACTCGAACGCAAAGTGTTTTCAGTTAAAATAAGTGATTCTTGAACAGTGTTTTGTGTCTTCTGGTATTGTATTAAGTGAGGAGTCTAATGACGTGCACCTCCAGTTGCGTCGGGATTGATCTTTCCGAGAAGGATCGTGGTCGTAGCTTCCGGAGCCAGCATCTGGGCTAAGTTCACAAGACTATTTAAATATTGTTGTATGGATATGAAACGTAACGTGTGTATGTTGACTCTCGGGTTGGAGCTCGGATCACGATCACGAGAGTGGATCACGAGAGTGGACCGCTATCCTTATCAGGCTGATTTACATCTATAAGTATGAATTAATATATTTTATAGTTATAAATAATAGAAAATATGGATGCTTCTAGAACAATAGTACATTTGGATTAGTATAAACAGTGACTTGCGCTCAGCGCTGCCCAGCACTGACAATCGTTACCACGATCGTTAGACTTGTTAAGTACGAGGAGATCAACATAAACATATGGTTGAGTAATATTGTCGCCCACAAGCGTGCAGGTAGTTCAAAATTATTATGAAAGACTATCCTTTCTGTGGCTGTTCGATCCGCAGCGAACGCGCTAGAGGTTACCGTCTAGTATTAAGATTAATGATGTATACGCCTTTTTTTCTTTTCTCAATAAAGTAAAAAGCTCCGGTTCCAGTGCGTTGGCGGGCATCCATAATTCACGTGAATAGGGTGTCGCTAATTTTCGTCCCCCACCCCCTCGTGACTCACCGTGATGTTATTTCTGAACCCCAATACTCCGGTCCATTATCACGTGAAGTTTTTAGAAAATGACGAAAATTTGAATAACATGACAAGGAACATTAAAATAGATTTTCAAAAACTGTTAATTGTGAATTCTATATTTACAATAAGGAAGTTTTTTGTGTGACATTCACATAACTTTTAAACTATAGGAACATTCTATATACTTCAACCGAAAAATCCCTATATAAATTTTTATTATACAGTATAATGTCAAAAAATATATAGCTTTACATCAGACATGCCCAGCTAGGGGAAATTCCCGCCGGGAAGACATGGTCCGCTCTCACTTATATTTCTTCTGGAGCACGGGAGTAGTGGCAGAAGCGTGTGACCACCCCTTCTATATGACTTCATGTTGCCCAGTCCAATGAATGTAACTGGAAATAAAAGTTTATAAAGTGTTTCTTTGTTGTACATTATTAAATATTTTGATATCATAGTTTTGGTTGACTTATATATAGCGGACGATACTACTTTCCATTCGGAGGGGAAAATACCTGCTCTTAATTAGGCATTATACATGTCAAGTTCGTTCCTTGTTCTCTCTCTGGGTGTATCGAGAAGAGTGCATTGGCAATCTCCTCCATCATTTGTGTGTCTTTAGGTCCTACCGGGGCCCGGTTTTCCAGCCGGCCAGATACTATTTGGTAGCCCTTTCCCAGGTATCTTCATTAACGGCATCGCACAGAATTTGTGTACACCATCTTTTCAGGCTGTTCGGTTGCTCTTCGTCTAACCGTAAGGCAGAGGACGGCAGTGAGGGGAAATTTCTCGAGTCCAGCTATTTTAACACGAGTGGATCGCACGCTTCGTCTCTCCCACCAAGAGTCTCTACTCTACTCTAAGAGTTCGGGGTGGTGGCAAATTCCGACGTCATAGAATAGAATTTACCACCACCCTGAACTCTTAGAGTGGAGTAGAGACTCTTGGTGGGAGAGACGAAGCGACCGATCCACACGTGTTAAAAGAGCTGGACTCGAGAAATTTCCCCTCGCTGCCGACCTCTGCCGTAAGGGATCTCCGCCTTAATTGTAGACATTTCTTCCTCAGCCTGACTATCTCCTTTGTCCAACAGTACGCGCGCGCTCTCCTCTGCTTGCTCGTTCTCCTGGGCATTGACGCATCGCAAGCTTTGGTTATGCGGTTATCGTTATCTGCGCCTGTCTGACCAGTTCATGCCCGACTGTTGCGATTTGGCATTAAAGTTCCCTCCTAAAATTATTTCTCCTTCGGTATTCCTTATCGCATCCTCCATAGCTTCTAAGTCACCATGAAAATGCCAGTTCCTACGTTTGAGTTAATTAAAGCAAAAAATCTACTTCCGAGCTGACGTCTTGGTAAATTTTAATCTGCACAAAAAACAATTAATGTGAAGAAGCTTCCAGTTATAAGAAAATATTGGCCGAACATTATCAACGCAGTAGGCTCGAATATTTCGAATATCAATTAAAATATTCAATTATACTGAATAGGATTGAGATTTTATAATTATATTCAATTTCTATAACTCACCATTATATCTTGTGCGTGATTTTAATATATTGTTATGCTTTAAAAAATTATCAGACAAAATTTGTGTACTCTGGTTATATGAAAATTTTGTATTGAAAGTTAGTCGCCCCCCAAGCACCCCGGCAGATATTTCTTATCTACGGGGCTACGTGACATCACTAGAGAAGAAATTCTCACACGCTTCTGCCACTACTCCCGCTCTCCAGCAGAAATAGAAGTGCAAGCGGAACATGTGGTCCCGAAGGGAATTTTCCCTAGCTGGGCATGTCTGTCGTAAAGCTCCACTGTCTTGGGGAAAAAACCAAAACACACGTGTGGCACAATGGGCTTCGAGGAATTATAAACAATACAGTGTACGTTGACAGACCACTCAAAAGCAAGTCAATCTTACAATGTATACCATAATTTTTCTTTTATAGTACTAAAGCTGCTAAAAATGGCAAAGGGGATACGAGCGTTGCTCGACACTGTCATGCAAGCATTACCTCAAGTTGGTAATTTGGGACTACTGTTCTTCTTGTTATTCTTCATTTTCGCAGCGCTTGGTGTTGAACTCTTTGGACGACTAGGTAAGCAAACAACGTTTTTCACTAACTAATAAGTCAATCAAAAAATAAATTAAAGTTGAAAAGTGCTCCAAAGTTGTGTATTTTATCACTTTGTGGCTTTCATTGCATAAGCACAGTGAGAAAATCATGCTGTCTTTCTGCTTTTCAAGTACAAATGTTATTCTTGCAAATACTCATCAGTATTTCCTCCTTTTGCGACTTCGAAATCCCTGAGAAAAATAGGCTACTTATAATAAGCCCTTTCTTAGATATGACGGACAGGCGCCACTGTTGCAAGTAAACGACGCCAACAGATGGAGCCACCGACCATCAATCGGTGAAACAGAGAGGTCTGTAATTTTAAGGTTACGCACAATGCTAATTCGGTAAAACAGTAAGGTTGATAATGAAGATTCCTGCTGAGTTAACATTATAAGGTTCGGTTTCCTGCTAAGTCGGTAAAACGATGAGGTTTGTAATGGAGATTCCTGTTAAGTTAGCATTATAAGGTTATGTTTCATGCTAAGTTACCATTTATCGGTAAAACAGTTTATTACCATCCGTCGGTAAAACAGGTAAGTCGGCGATTTTTATATTATCATTTGACCATCGGCCGGTAAACAGGCAGGTCGGTAGTTTTTATATTATCATTTAACTATCAGTCGGTGATGTAGGGATCAATTTTACCATCAGTCGGTATGCCAGGAAGGTCGGTAATTTTTTATATTATCATTTTACTATCGGTCGGTAAAGTATGGAGGTCAGTAACTTTTTATATTATCATTTTACCATAGGTGGTGTAACAGAGGCCGTCGTAATGTACATCCCCAGCCATATGTCGAGCACCAGTCGCTATATCAGGAGCCGATCTCATCAGTCAAGGGTAACTAGCTATTAATAACAGATCGCTCCACTGTGAAATTAGTTAATACTTTCTTCCAGCACTAATATCAATTTATCAACAGTCGGTAATACATTCTGTCCGTACCTTACCGACAAACTTCGGATGCCTGAAGTCAGTCCGACCTCTCTTTCTATCATGTGAGATAGACAACGAGGTGCGATCGAATTCGAAACAAAGGTTTTGAAACTCCGATCCAAATAGTGGAAGAACATATCGGTTATCTACCTCACCAGCCTTTGCGTAGAACTCTGCTCATGCGCAATCTAATGCTGTAGCTTGGATCAACCTACATTTTATCCATTTGAATTTCGCGCGCTCAGACTTTATCACCATTTCGAAGGAATTAATTCATACGAATAAATAAATTTAAAGAAAAGTGAGGTTGGGTGCATTTCCTCCATCTTGGAAAGTACCTTACTTGGTTTTCAACCTTTTATATATCCAAAGCTCGATAAGTATGCTAATAATTATATTAACTTGTACACTGAAAAAAATAGCTATGGTAAACTGAACTATAGTGGTGTAGTTGAAAAAAAAATTGTTTCGAGTACCACCCTAGTAGCAAGATAACTGCAGACTAGCGCCAGCTGGGCGCCAGAAAAAGAAGAATCTGTTTGCAGCCTGGCGCGCGGCTGGTTCCGCTTTGGCGTGCTGTTCTGGCACCAGAGTCTGTTATAGCAGATCCTGGCCCAGACTGACAATGATATGCACCAGAAAAATTAAAATAAGTTAAAATGGTACTAAATAGATTTCTGTAATAGCTTTACACAATATTTCAGCCCTTTCTGGGAGAATATACTGCGGAGACGTCACAGCATTTCAGGAGACACTCTATGAAATATTAAAAACATAACCTTTTGTTGTATAAGCTTGCATGCTTGCATGTTTGAGCATACTTGTGAATCGTTCAAATTTCCGATTGCTAGATTTTCAATATTATTGATTGATATCTACATTAATTACTAGTGTTTAAAATAAATACCAGAATCTGGTTCCTTTATTCACCAGATTCTGTTTTTCGTCTGGTCTGATCATTTCTCCCGCCAGTCTGGTTGACTAGAGGGAGCAGATGCTGAGCCAGACTCTGGCATCTGTCATACAAGCCAGACGTTGCTACTAGGGCATTTTTCCAATCATTATTACTATTCATATGTAGCAAGTAGAACTACTTTAGAATGGTCAATCACCTGTAGTTACCATAACCGTCTCTCCTAGTTGAATCGACGGTTTTACATTTGTAGGAGAGGTGACAACCAAAATATAGTAACAATAACTATTCACAATGGTTGCATCAAGGAGTCGAGCGTAATAAAAATAACCTTATCCTCCTAGTTATAGATGAGCAGTTAAACATAGTATAATCATTATGACTATTCGTGTGAAGTAAGTGGGACCACTTTAGGATGCTCAATCACCTGTAGTTATAATAACCGTTTCTCCTAGTTGGATCAAATGTTTTACATTTGTAGGAGAGGTGACAACCAAAATATAGTAACAGTGACTATTCACAATAGTTGCATCAAGGAGTCGAGCGTAATGAAAATAACCATATCCTCCTAGTTATAGATAAAATAGTCAAAAGCAGTATAATCATTATGACTATTCTTGTGTAGTGAGTAGAACTACTTTAGAATGGTCAACTATCTGCAGTTACAATTACCCTATCTCCTGGTTGGATCAACTGATTTACATTTGCAACAGAGGTGACAAGAAAGATAGAGTAATAATTACTTTTTACAATTTTTGCATTAAGGAGTCGAGATTAATCAAAAAAACCACATCTGCCTGGTTATGTAGATGAATAATAATTAAAAGTAGTATAGTAAGTAATACTACTAATCTCCAGTTAAACATAGAGTTATAACAATTAGAATATAATTTTTCAATTTCATTTTTTCAAAACAAAAATCGATCAAAAAAGTTCATCATTTTTGTGTGCAAATGAAATGAATTTTATCTCGATTCTTTTTGCTCGGAAAGTGAATGTGTAAAATAACATATATTCGGAATAAAACAAAGTCGATAGGAGTTGCAATTTAGATTGAAAATTAATTTTTGAATTCCGAAATTTGTCAAGCCAAGCTTATGAAAAATATTTGACTACTCATCCCCAGTTTCGGGACGACACAATTCATAATAGTAAGCATTAACACTAGAGATTTCCTTTGAGAGATGATTATTTTATAGTTTTATTTTTAAGTTTTTAGAGTTAACACGGTGATTTGTAGAAAGAGCAATTTAAAATTTTATAAGTTCAGTTACTGCCTGAATGAGAGCGCCATGGTAGGCCGCAAACGCACTTTTTGGCGGTCACGGCGCGGGCGCGTCCTCGTTCTTTGTTCTTTGCTCTCATCACATGCCGCCAGTCAACGCCGGCATATACGCGCTTAATTTTGTTCACTGTATGCAACTGTGTCGCCTTATGCCTTGCTCGTCTACTGAAGTTATGTGCTGAAAAGTTAATTGTACGTGGATTTGAACATCAGGCATTAAGCATGTCACAAGAAAAAGAAAACACATCAGTTGGTGGCACAAGCTTGCCTAACCAACCTTAGGCAACAAATTCTGATCCTGCTTCGGCAACTGCTTCAATTTCAGTCTCAAAAGTGGGCAGAATAAGTATATAGAAGCTGATAAAAGCTTTTTTGTTGTTTGTATTTTATTAATTTTATTAACAGTAGAAAAACTTTTCGTAAAATAATTACACTTTGGATATTCGCAATGATTCTAACCTAGTAGATGAACAGGGGCGCTTCTGATTATAGATTCCTGTTACCGACATGTTACCGACCTTCTGGAAGATTCAGAGTTGATGACGTTATCGGTATCATTCTTTTAGAGGCAGCAAAGGAATGTTGTTTGTCACTTGTTTTCAAATTTCGAGCGACATTTTTTTCCGAGAAGTGCATCCGGTGTTTGAGCGGCTCTTTCTTTGATATTGTTAATTTACGTTTGATAGGAGAAATATGATTTTGTTTTTGAGATTCTTTCTAAAGCCGAAATGGCATATTAGATAAAAGCCGTCTTTGATTATCTGAGTAAGCTTAATTTTTATCAGCTAAGGCATCCATGGTATTGTATAACATGATGTGTAACAAAGGTATGTTTGGCACTTGTTTTTAAATTTCGAGCGACATTTTTCTAAGAAGGGCATCCGGAAGTTGAGCGGCTTTTTTTTGGACGTTATCAATTTACGTTGTATAATTTTTAGAAATATAATGTGTCACTCATCTGACGTCATCTCTTTGATATTTCTAATAAAAAAACCTTTGGCGGTATTGCCTTTAATATTGCTGACAAGCGAATGGTTTAAACATTTTAGAACTACGTCATAAGTATGCGAGCTTGTCTTTGATTTTTTAAATAACAAGTAAATGGCATATTAGATAAAACTTGGCTTTGATTATCTAAGTAAGCTTAATTTTTATCTGCTTAGGCATCCATGGTATTTTATAACACGATGTGTAACACAGGTATGCTGTTTTGTCACTTGTTTTTAAATTTCGTGCGATATTTTCCCAAGAATAGCGTCCGGCGCGGCGATAGAGCGTCTCTTTCTTTGATATTATAAATTTACGTTGCATCATTTTTAGAAATAGTTCTTAGCATTTGTTGAGGTGACGTACTGTTTGTCTGAGATTGTTCACCATGAGATTGATTTTTTTCAGTTGACCACCTGACAAACATTGAGAAAATTCTGCAGCTATAGTGGTTCATGTCCGTGCTAAGTTTATAGAATATTTTTTGATGGCATCATCATATGATACTGCTCAATTGTGAGAAATGAATTTTACGTGTGTCTATAGACACGTCGATTATAATTTAGAACCTTCTAAAACTTGAAGATAATAAAGATGATATTATTCAAATTAAAAAAAAAAGAAATATTCAAAATTTAATTGAATAGTATAGGTATATATGAAAGGAGTCTAAATAAATAAACCATTTCTTATGGTAGGTCTTATATTCAGGATCTTAAAGTCTGTATCCCCGTGTCCAGTTTCGAGCGTGAACGTAAGATGAGATATGTGATTGAGAGCTCTTTTATTTAATGTTGAAGCATTATTAGAGATTGTGTTTTAAAAATCTACGTCACTATCTAGAACTTGATAATATCTAGACTTGTTTAGCCGTGTTGATTTTAGAGATCTTGATGCACTGGTTGTTAACTAAAATCAGATATAATGAACCAATGTTGCGTTTTCAGCGATGTATGAAATAACTTATATTGAATGCTTATTGCAATGGTGTCATATGTCACGTCCCGTGACGTATATATATGTTAATATATTTATTTATATATTTATCTATTTGCATGCTTACACTAATAAATAATTAATAAATATAGAGCGAATATTGTGCACTGTGGAGTGTAGCTATACATATATATATATATATATATATATATATTCAGCACGAGAGTAGAGATATAGAGTATAGACTATAGTAAGAACATAGTTAGATGATATCTTTGCTGTTTTTTCGAAAGATATCGTTATTAATTGACCCAAGTATCAAGACTGTAAAGAAGATTTTTTCAATTGGCATTAGGGTCGTTAGTATTTATTTTTGTTCTGCAATCAATTTTTAAGAATTATATTGTTATATATATATGTATATATATATATATATATATGTATTATATGGCCAACAGCCATACCACGCTGAAAAACCAGTTCTCGTCAGATCACTGAAGTTAAGCAGCGTTGGGCGCGGTTAGCACTTGGATGGGTGACCATTCGAGAAAACTGAGTGCTGTTGGCACATCGTGGGTGTGGTGAGCCCACACTTGTAGTTATTTACTACAAGTTATCAACCTTGAAACACTACCCGAATCGGGTAGTGTCACGCCTACCCCGAAAGGGAAATGGCTTAATGGTATATAATTTTTCTTTTTAAATTAAATTAAATTTTGGATTATTTTTGTTTCGTCCTGGACTGACTCATCGGACTCTTCAGTAAGGCTATATGAATCAGTCCTGCCTTAGACAATACATTTTATAATTTATGCATTTAACGGTTTAAATGACCTAAATTAATTATAATGTGTAATTTTTTCAAAAATTGCTATGTTTGTAAATTTTGCAGTTTAAACATAATGCAATTTCAACCGCGGATAGGGGTTGAAACTTATTTAATTTTATTCTTCAAACCGCAAACAAATTTTGTTTTTAAATTAATTTTTAATAATAATATTCCGGCCACGGATAGGGGCCAAAACTGAGTCAGAAAATCAAAAATCATTAAATTGATAACGAATTTGTATCAATATTTATGAATCAACTAAATAATTTTTAAAAACTTATCCTTCGTAATTTTCCTTCCATCTCCCTTTCCTCCAATACTTCCATTCCTATATATTATTATGGTTACATCTGCGTAGATGGAGGCTTGGTTCGGACGACACTAAGTAATCACATAATATAACTTTTGAAACATTGACACAACTTAAGACACCTTTTTTTTTTCTTTTAATAATTTTCATGAAAACAAAATTTAAAATATTTTAAGAATTAGGAGAAATTTTTATTATTGGGTTCGAGAATGACCCTTCAGGTCTGAGACCGCCAAGAGACTAACACGTTTTTTCGAGTTTACCAGATTCTGTAATACTGTAATACGAAACTTTAAAATTTTTGAGGAGAGGTCATAGCTATAAACCCGACAACGTCGCCTTGAATGCGCTTGTACCTAAGGGTCCAATATGGGCAAAATTCTGTAATTTCCCTTTCGCTCTTATTTGTAAAACCGGTTGATACATTCTGGAAAATGAATTTCTAAAGGGATATAATATTTTTGTCTTATTTCTATGAAATCGAAGCTTTTAAGCACTCTCGATCCAGGAGAAAAAAACAAAATTAATAAAAATTCAACACTTCTTTGTTTGTTCATGTATTACAAAATATTTCTTGTTTTAAGGATTGAAAATTTAATTTTATTTCTTCAATCCCCCCCCCCTTTTTTGGATCAAAAAACCTCTTTTTTTTATATTCTAATTATAATTTGATATTGATATGGCCAGTAATCATAACGAAATTGTCTTATTTCTGAAGAAATCGAAGCTTTTAAGCACTCTCGATTTCGGAAATTGAAAAAGAATGATTGAATTTCTTATTAGATGAGTTCCAAAAAGGCTACTTTTAAGTTGAATTGCAATTACAGTAATTTTAAACTGGTACGTGAAACCATCTTGAAATTTTTTCGA
>CAKNYM010043029.1:17022-36666 GCA_932195095.1 Andricus curvator | reverse complement strand
TATTACGCGCCAGTATGTTTCTATTACGCGCAAGAATGATCCTATTAAGCCAAATCATGATTCGATTACGCGCCGGGAAGATCCTATTACGCGCGAGCATGATCCTATTACGCTCCAGCATGATTCTATTACGCCACAGCATGATTCTATTACGCGTCTGGATGATCCTATTACGCGCGAGCATGATTCTATTACGCGCCAGAATGATTATGTTACGCGTCATCATGATTCTATTACGCGATAGGATCATCCTATTACACGCCCGAATGAACCTATTACGCCACAGCATGATTCTGTACCGATATAGTAAGTAATGTTACAGTAAGCATGGTTCTATTCAGTGCTAGCTAAATACTAGTACGCACCAGAATGATCCTTTTACACGCCAGGAGGAGTCTATTACGCGTCAGCATAATTCTATTACACGCCAAAATGATCCTTTTACGCGCCAGAGTGGTTCTATTACGAGCCAACATGATTCTAATATTTGCCAGTATGATTCTATTATGTGCCAGGAAGATCCCATTACGCACCAGCATAATTCTATTACGCGCCAGGATTATGCTGTTCCGCGCCAGCATGAACTTCAAATTACAAGGAAAGGTTCATGGTGCTCAGGTAGTTGAAACTCGTCGCCGATAGATCGATTCTCCGATACCAAACCGATACGAGACAAAACGGAGACTGGAGTCTCAGAAGCTGATACCGATACAAGAAATGACGAGATTTTTCGACACTACATGCTAAGAAACGTTGTTCTGTTGAAAGCCAGTAAGCACGGTTCTATTCAGTGCTAGGTAAATACTAGTACGCGCCAGAATGATCCTGTTACGCGACAAAATAATTCTATTACGCGCCAGCATGATTCTATTACGCGCCAGTATGTTTCTATCACGGGCTAGGATGATCCTATCACGCGCCAGCATGATTCTTTTACGCGCCAGTATGATCCTATTACGCGTCAGGATGATTCTATTACGCGCGAGAATGAGCCTATTACGCGTCAGAATAAATCTATTACTCGCCAGGATGACTCCATTACGCGCCAGCATGATTCTATAATGCACCAGGATATGAGACAAAACCGTGACTAAAGTCTCAGAAACCGATACCCATACTAGAATAAACGAGATTTTTCGATAATACATGCTAGGAAACGTCGTTCCGTTAAAAGCCAGTAAGCATGGTTCTATTCAGTGCTAGCTGAGCCTTTTACGAGCCAGCATGATTCTAATATGCGCCAATATGATTCTTTTAGGCGCCAGGATGATCATATTACGCGCCAGCATGATGCTATTATGCGCCAGTATGATTCTCTTACGCGCCAGGATGATCCTATAACGCGCCAAAATGCTTCTATTACGAGCCAGCATAATTCCAATATGATTCTATTAGGCGCCAGATTGATTCTATTTCGCGCCCGAATGAACCTATTACGCCACAGCATGATTCTGTACCGATATATAGAAAAAACGAGATTTTTCGATACTACATGCTAGGAAACCTCGTTCTGTTGAAAGCCAGTAAGCATGGTTCTATTCAGTGCTAGCTAAATACTAGTACGCACCAGAATGATCCTATTACGCGCCAGGTGTTGTCTATTACGAGCCAACCTGATTCTAATATTTGCCAGTATGATTCTATTATACGCCTGGAAGATCCTATTACGCACCAGCATGATTCTATTACGCGCCAGGATGATGCTGTTACGCGCCAGCATGAACTTCAAATTACAAGGAAAGGTTCATGGTGCTCAGGTAGTTGAAACTCGTTGCCGATAGATCGATTCTCCGATACCAAACCGATACGAGACAAAACCGTGACTAAAGTCTCAGAAACCGATACCGATACAAGAAAAAACGAGATTTTTCGATACTACATGCTAGAAAACGTCGTTCTGTTAAAAGCCAGTAGGCATGGTTTTATTGAGTGCTAGCTAAATACTAGTACGCGCCAGAATGACCCTGTTACGCGCCAGAATGATCCTATTACTCGCCAGCATAATTCTATTACGCGCCAGTATGATCCTATCACGCGCCAGGATTATGTTATTACGCGCCAGCATGATTCTATTACGCACCAGAATGATCCTATTATGCGCCAGGAAGGGGTCTATTACGCTTAAGCATGATTCTATTACGCGCCACGATGATCCTATTACGCGCTAGAATGGTTCTATTACGAGCCAGCATGATTCTAATATGCGCCAGTGTGATTCTATTACGCGCCAGCATGATTCTGACACGCGCCAGCATGATTCTATCACGGAGGAGGATGACCCTATTACGCGCCAGAATGATCCTATTACGTGACAGCATGATTGCAGTGAACGTCCTGCCAGATGTTATGTAGACAATCACACACTGAATGCGGGACGCGTACTGTCTTGGCCAGCCTATTTTTGTGCTGAGTTGATGTATTCGTCTTTTGGTCTTATGATCAACCGTTGGTCTTGTTTTACGGTTTGCATCTGCCAAAGTTCTCGCTGCATTGTACACACCATAGTTGACAGTTCAGTCAGATCTTTGGGCTTAGGAGAAACCTGGATGTTGATGTTTCTCCGTGTCTTGAAGCATCTTTCTTCCTCTATTGGATCCCTGTTCACGGTTGGTCTCAGTGTCGCCTCTCTTTCCCTGTTGCCGGCTTGTTCTGGCTGCGGTTGAGTAGGCGCTCCGCTTATATAACCCCTTTTCCGGAGTTCCTCGTATGTATGTATGTATGTATGTATGTGAACCACTCCAAATGAATAGAGTTAATAGATGTTACGTCCCAAATACGGCTCTGTGGTGTCGACAAGGTGTCGTATAGCGCTTTTTTCGACGAGCTCAGGGTCTCCGAGTATGCCAGTAAGTTTTCCTTGCTTCAAATTAGCTTTGGCGCATTTTTTTAACCAAACCGCTATTCCAATTTCCCGCGCGTACTTCTCGACAATCTTTAGAGCTACGTAGATCTTGAGCTCATCCATGTAAAATACATTATGGACCTTATGCTTTCGATATCCTGGTTTGCCGCAGAAGTACCCTTGGGAATTGCGAAGTGCAACATATAGTAGCAATAAGGTGAGACAAAATATGAGAGGGCAAATCTGTAAATCTGGTTTACCAAAGGGGTATCAATATCTCCATGCACCTCACTATGTGTGGATGAACATTCAAGTTTTCCATTTAAGCTATCGAAGAACAGGTTCTCCCTACATCCTGCTAAGCCTTGCTTTCAGTCGTATGATTTAGAATAACTTTGAAGATATTTTACAGCGTTTTTAGACAAATTACTGGTCTGTAATTCTTAGGATGAGGCACACTGCCCATCTTTGGGTGGAGCACTGTGCGTCTTTTCACCAACCACTCTGGAATAGGCTCTTCCAACTTTAGATATGAGGTGAAAATGCGGGCCAGATGATGATGGGTTAAAGAAAACTTCTTCCACCAGAAGCTCTTGATACCATATAGTCTCGGAGCGGAATAGTTATTTCTGCTTCTTAATAAATTTTTCACCTCTTCAGCAGTGATAGGTTGGCATTCCTCCTCAGGTGTTATGAGTGCACTGCGCAGTTGCTTCAAGCTATTTATGTTCACTGTGTCTTTATCGATTGAATGCTGGACTTTGTAGACTTCTTTCAAAAATGCCTCGACCTCCTCTGGTTTGGGCGGATGATCGACAGCAACTGGAGGGTCTTAGAAGAGTCGAGATGGGTCAGAAAAAACGGCTCATTTTCTTTGACTCAGCTCTCTTTGCTCTAGACCAGTCCTATCGTCATACAGTTCTTGTATTCTGTCAGTAAAATAGTGCCTGATGGTCAGCTGTTTTGACTTGTTGAGTGTGTAATGTTTTGTTTTACGATTTGCATCTGCCAAGTTTCTCGCTGCATGATACTCCGTACAATTAATGATCTTTGGGCTAGATCTTTGGGCTTAAGAGAAACCTGGATGTTGATGTTTCTCCTGGTCGTTTCTCAGTCGACCCGTTCACTCAAAAGTATTGAGAACTTTTCGGTCCATCGTATTGACTCTGTCTTGATGGACTTCCCCAACTCTAGGATAGTCGGCATTGTTGTCCGACCCATTTTCGAGGCCCTGCATGTTCGATTGTTTTGACCCGCACTTACAACTTTTTTGGCGTTATCGTTATTGTTCCCACGCGCAGCTAGGGCAAGGTTTCGCAGTAGAGGCTTATATTAAAAAAACAGGTCAAAGAACCACCACAGTGTCCCACTGACTATGAAAGTGTTTGCCCATTCTTTTAGAGCCCCGCATGCAAGGATGATGCTACATACTCTGGGAAGTCGCCCGATATCCCAGATAATATTCAGCAGAAACCCTTGATATAAAATTGTTTAATCATTAAAAAAGAGTGGCTTACATGTCAGTCAGAATGTCACCTTTAGACTTGGAAAGTCACAGTAGAATCAGCTAATCAGCTGTTGGCAGCATGATCAGCTGTCGAGAATGAAGAGCAAGATTCGATAAGTCGATAATATAACAAAAATCCATACCTCGATAATTCAAGCAGGCGGAAATTTAAAAAGAGTTAAGATTTCTGGCTTAATTATTATAATGAATTAATAGAATTGTTAGAAATTAAGAATACGAATAAGTGTGTTCAAGTCAAGTTAGTTATGAATCAGGTGAAATTTATTGTTAGTTTCCTAAACATAGGGGAAAGGGATGAAAGTGTGTTCATAGTTAAAAAAATTTTGATTCATCTCGGAAACGGTAAGAGATACGCGAAAACTGCTGAAATTTCACAGTTTGCCTATTGTTCCACACCCTTAACTATTCGCTCTCTGTAGTTGACCCCCCGACCTCTTGGTGAAGCCTACTATCTCAGGCACTTATTGCATTATAATTTCTTCAGGTTCCATAAAATGGGCCCCAAGGATTTGCTGCCTGAGCCTAGCTAATGTCGGACACTGGCATTAGACATGCAGAGATATTTCATCAGCCCTGACGCATTTCCTGCACTCTGTCGTGGGATTATACCCCATTTTGTGCATATGATATTCCAGGTGGTTGTGCCCTGTAAGAATCTGAACCATTGTCCTTATGTCTTTCTTGGGTAAACCCAGGATTTCGCTGGCTCTGTCTATCATGCACGTATAGCGCAGGATAGCTTTCGCCTCTCGGCAACCCTGGATTTGTTACCAGTATTCCTGGTGCTTTGTTCGGATCCAGATTTTGGTGGACATCCTGATGCATCAAGACGCTAGTCCCAGTTCCGGTTCCAGTTCTACGTATTCACTTGCTGCGCCGCATTTCGCCAACTGGTCCGCCATTTCGTTGCCCTTGATCCCTATGTGACCAGGACCCATATGAGAGCCACTCTGTTCATTTCTGCAAGTTGGTTTAATACAGTTTTGCATTCCCAAACCAGTTTCGATGTTATGTCTGGTTTCCCAACTGCAGTTAATGTCGCTTGGCTGTTCGAGCAGATCGTGATCTGCCTGCCATCAGCGATTTCTTCTAATAATGTTTCAGCACAGCGAAGGACGGCCAGGACTTTCGCCTGAAAGACAGTACCATGTCGCCCAAGCGCGATCCTCATTCCCCTCCTTTTCTTGCTGTTATAAATTCCTGCTCCTGATCCTTCCTCTCCTGTGGAGCCATCTTTATAACAGATTTCCCCTCAGAGGAGCTGGTTACCAGTGTGCTGATGTGACTTGCAAGCCTAGTGTGTCTTGTCCCCCGAGTCCATCTATTCACTCTTGCCAACTGGCCCATCGCGTCAGCCGACCTTGCGGTCATCGCAACATGTAGGGGTTCTTCACAGAGCACGAATTCTATCGCCGTTGTAGGCACACAGCACAGCAGAACTACTTATGTTCTAACCGTTCTTTTACAAACCAAAATATATCGTGTTTGATCACAAATTTATCAGGATAAAATGAATAACCCGAAAATATTTAATTCAAAAAGTCTAGTGGTATATTAACAAAAATGTCCTATTGTCATTTCGACATGTCAGGAAAAAAATGTTCTGTCACGAAATACTTAAAAAAAACGAGGCTATAATGAGAAAGGACAAAACGGAAGAAGGCAAAACGAGACAAGGAATACCGAGACAAAGGTATTTCCTATTCCCAACTCGTCTCGTAACTCGTTATTTTTCGCCCGGCGACAACACTAGTTATTCTGACGTGAGTAGGACCCATTGAATAGTATGTGTTCTAGGTAGTCAGTCTGTGCATGGCGCGCTCTGCACCTATCGCTGGGAATTTCTTGACGTAAAATGCGGTCACTGTATTAAAGACGTATACTAAGGTGGAAATTACACCGTCCTGGAGTAATGCACTTTCCTCACTTCTGATGTTGAAATTCCGGCCAAGGGTCTCGGCCGCCTGTTCCGCGGCCTTGTAAAGTAACGCATCTTTGCCAATCATCTTGTGCTTCTTGGCCATTTTTAGGAAAGGATCTTTGCCATTTGTAACGGTATAAGCCGTAATTAGAACAATTCGGTTATGAAGACATTGGAGATTCAAACGTCCGCGTCCGCCTTGACGGCGTGAGATGTATAATCGCGGAACGAACGATTTGATATGCAAGCTCTTCTGCATATGGATGATCTTACGCTTGGTGATATCACGGGAGTCCTAGGTGCTCGAGGTGTGTATGACATGCTCTAATGTGGTCTTTTAAACAGTCGGCAAGGAACAAAGTATCTGCGAAATGGTCAAGAAACATAAAGAAGTGGCTAACGGCACGTTTCTGTACAAAGCAGCAGAGAAGGCTGCGGAAACTTCACCTTTCCTAATATATCAAGGGTGAGCAAAATGCATAAACTATTACCCATCTTAAGTACTCACTCCTGAAGGCTGGGATGAAGAAAGCACAAGAGAAAAATTTCCGCGTAGGAGCTCCTCGACAAGAGTTCGCACGGAATCTTCCACAGAAATGTGAAGGATCACTCGTTTTCGTTTGAGATAATTTTTGCTTTTCTTATATCAGCCGGATTGAAATCGGGTACAGAAGGTCTCATTGTGGCGTTCCAAGTTGGTGTAATTTCCACTTCAGCATACCGTCGCCACATTTTGAGCCAAGACATTACCGAGCATAGCTGCAGAGCTTGTCATGTGCACCCCACGCACCTGTAACACATACTATCTGGTTTCCCAACTCACGCGGGAACCACAATTCTTCACTAAGAGTGCGTTATTGACATCTCTGTCACTCTTTCGGCATTAGTCATGATGCCGCTCCGCCGAACGCTCCTCGGAAAACAGAGTCAATTGCCGAAAATGAGAATTGTCAAATATACTGTAACGACATATTGTCGCCAATTGTTTTTGTCGTGCACTCAAGGCTGCCATATGTAGATCTGCCTGAGTTAGAGAAACGTACCATGTCCGTTGTCAAATTTTCTGCACCAGCCGACGAGAACAGTTTTCAACCTCTGCTTTTTTCAGTTGGGCCTTCGGAAGTAAGGCATCTGGATGGAGTAAAGTTCCTTCTTTACTTCTCATGTTAGGATGTCGGCCAAGGGTCTCGGCCGCCTGCTCCGCGGTTTAATAAAGTAACGCTTCTTTGCCAATCATTTCGTGTTTCTTGACCTATTTTAGGAGAGTACCTCTTCTATTTGCAACAATGTAAGCTGTACCCACAACAATTCGGCTAGGCAGTTCTTCTGCATATGCATGATTTTACGCGTGGCGATATAAAGGGTGTCCTAGGTGCTCGGTGTATGTATGATTTGCTTTGCAGCTATCATCAGGAAACCAAAAAGTTGTTGATGCGATCACCCTAGAGTTCGGGGTGCTGAGAATAATTTAGATGGAAACACGACGACGAACTGGTGAAACGCCCACATTGAGTAGATAAATCAACTCAAAGATGACTTTCTAGACTGCTACGATGCCAGCATTATCCCTCTTCATGGAGGCTTTATGGCACGTATGCACACTCTGTCGTGCAAGAAACACCCGGAGCTTCAGCACGTTTTGATTCAATCATTGCGAAATTAACGTGCCTATCTTTTGAAAAATGTATATGTAAGTGGAGCACCTCCCGAACCGCTGTTTGAACAAGCTGCAGACGAAGAAGAGGAAGCGACATTAAGACCAAACGCAGAAAGCTTCAATCTCTCCTAGACTTATCATCTGTCTGTTGGAAAGCTTGAAGATTCATCCACAAATAGTGAGATGCATAGAGAGATTGATGCCTCTTTGGGAAACTAGATTTACTATCTCATCTGGAAATTATTGTGTGACAACGAACAACGTCACCTTCCAGAGGGCTGTCTTACAGGGCGATACCATGAGCCCTCTGTTTTTTTGCACCACACTTCTGCCGCTATCTCTCGCACTACGAAATTCTCCTGGATACCTCTGCGGTAACATTAATCATCGCTAACATAAGGGCACTCATGTATTTTATATGGATGACCTGAAGATCTATGCTTCTTCAGGTCTATCCTTAATAGATGTCACGTCCTGAATGCGGCTCTGTGGCTCACGATTTCCCGGTTTGCCGCAGAGGTACCCTTCGAAATGGTGACGGTGTTAGTTGGCACACGATGTGTTTCAGATGAGATGGTAAATCTCGTTTTCTAAAGCGGCATAAATCTCTCTATGCACCTCAGCATATGGGGAAACCTTTAACCTTTCCAAAAGACGGATGATAAGTCTATGGGAGGTTGATTTGACGGATTTTCCGGTAATCAATCCAGGCCATCGATAGGAAGCGCTGGTAGGATCATGCGTCTTTGCAGACACATCTGTCGATGAGCAGGTTCTCCCGACATCCTGCTACGCCTTTCTTCGAGTCGTGTTGTTCGTGCATTTCTCGCCACACATGTCCGATTGTCCGAACAATCTTATCATTTAGAATAGCTGCGAAGATCTTATACAGTGTCTTCAGACAAGTAATTGGCCTGTAATTCTTCGGGCCAGCTAAGATTCCCATTTTTGGAAGGAGTATTGTGCGCCGTTCCACCAGCCACTCCGGAATAGGCTCTTTCGACTTTAGATATGAGGTGAAAATGCGGGCCAGATACTGGTGGTTTAAAGGAAACGTCTGCCACCAGAAGGTCTTGATACCACCTGGTCCCGGAGCAGAATAGTTCTTCATGCCTCTCAATGCTTTTTTCACCTCCTCGGTAGTAATAGGTGGGCATTCCTCCTCAGGTGTTATGAGGGCATTGCACAGCTTCTTGAGGCTATTCATGTTTTTTCAGCCTTTTGTAAGTGGATGCTGGACTTCGTAGACTTTTTTCCAGAATGCTTCGACCTCCTCTGGTCTAGGCGGATTTTAGGCGGATTCTAGGCGGTATTCTGTCAACAATATGCTGCCTGATGATTAGCAGCTTCGACTTGTTAAGTGTGTGATAACACACTTGACCGTATATTATGTAGTCAATCACACACTGAATGCGGGACGCGTACTGTCTTGCGCAGCCTATCTTGGTGCTGAGTTGATGCATTCGTCCTTTGGTCTTATGATCAGCTGTTGGTTTTGTTTTACGGCTTGCATCCGCCAAAGCTCTCGCTGCATTATACACACCACAGTTGATTCTCCAGATGCCAGATTCTTCGGAAAAATCTCCACGGAGCTTGTAATCCTGTTCAGCCAGATTGTTAGCGAAAATCATAAAGATCGTGAACATGTGAGAGTACAATTTTCTGCGAGCCTTCCTCCTTACGACAGAAGATCTTGCCTCCAGAAATCCATAGAAACTTCAAGTTCTTAGCTCTTTTCAAAGTTAATGGCTCCTTATATATCAGACCGTTTTACTTTTTATTGTTTCTCTGATGTAAATAATACATTCATCCCCACCAGACCAACCAATAGTTTATGTCGAAAAATCTCGCGTTTTCTTTCGTTTCTCAATTAGAGGAAAATAAGCCTCCGGCTGACTGAATTTCGCAATTATAATCGGCGGTCGAAATTAGACCATCTTTGGAGTAAGGAATTTCCGAAGCGGTCGCAGTTTGATTCATAACAGCTGGTAGGTCCTCCCCGTGTTTAAAAGGCAAACCATGGATTTCTAAGGTATTAGCTAGAGAAGCCTGCTCCATAAAATTGTATTTGCGCTCCAAGTGTTAAATAACTTTCACTTAGATCATTAACTTTTGAATTGATATGCACTATTCTATGAAATTCACTGTTGTATGTATCTGTGAATTAGTTAGTGATAAAAAAATATACAATTTTTGTATGACGAGAAATCAGGAATACTGTTTCAACATTTGAAAAATATATAAAAAAGGATTTTTGTGAATGAATTTTCACGCCCGCACTTGCTTTTAAAATTGTTTATCTTTTATTTTATAAAAAAAAATCAAAAATAATAATTTTGGATAATTAACACAAAATAATATACAATGAATACACTCAACTCCTGATATGCGCGGTTTCTGGCATGGCTTGCAATGGCCTTTAGCATAAATTGGGGATATCTAAACGTTAACAGTCAGGTCTGCTTGAACCATTTCTGTTGGATTTTGGACTAACGCGCTGAGAGTACTGTCCTCATGCTGATTGTTACGCTTGACTGAGCACCGCCTCTTAATCGGTCCCGCGGTCCCCCCATCGCCAAAATGTCGAGGACTAAAATTGTGAGAATAGCGTAAATTGAGGGTGATTATATAGGGAGTTGAGTGTTTTATTAAAGTTGAAGAAATATAAAGAAACATCATGCTTCACAGGTGGCACCTGTGTGGCACAATGACCTTACTTATAAACGTCGTTCACAACGTTATTTTTTGCAAATCGGTCGAGGCATATTTCTATTCCAGTAGTCAAAGTTATCAATTTAATATAAGAACGAAATTCTCTAATATTTTCAACATTTTTCAAAAATGATCCGAAATATTGTTCGTGTTACGCGATGAAAACACACGGTAAACAGTTTACAATTCAGTTCAGTTTCCGCACAAATCCAGCATTTCATACCTCAAATTTCTCGACGTGCAAATTCAACGCGTCAGATTTTTAAATTATTTTTTCCACATTGCAAAAAAAATTTTTTGAACGATGTAACTTATTGAGGGCCTAAGGCCTAAAGCGATCCTGTCCTTGGCCACAAAGGGGACTTATTACCGAAGTAATTTTAGTGAAAGGGTTTTACATATTCGGACAACTATAGATCCTGATGATAATCGCCTTACTGATGGAAAACCGTTGGGGCCTTTAAAAATGGCCCAATTTTGTGACGGACAATAAGCGCAATTTCTATATAGGATGTAATACTTGATCTGAGTAATAGACATAACATACAAAATATTGGTGGTTTATTTTGCGTCTATTATAGTAAAACGGGACTAAGCAAAGCCAAAAATTGGGAAGGTGGGACGCATGGAATCCTGAATTTCGCGAATTATTTTGCTTTTTCTGGTTGAAAAGTGGGTAGACAGCGCAAGACGCTGTAATATCTCCAAATGTAATTCATTTACAAATTTAAAAAAAAGGTGAAAGAACTAATTGTCGAGGACGCATCCATTATCTGATGTCGAAGATAAAATTCTTTCCATGTTCACTATTTTTGCAGACAATTATTATTACAATTATTTCCTCGAAAAATTTTCCCTCCTCAGCCTTCGCCCTAAATTTATTTTCTTCGTTAAATACTTGAATTATATTTTCATCAAAATGCTGCCTCTTTTAATTTATTTTTTATGCATATAATTTTTTTAAATTTATTCTTTGCTCATAAAAGTGTAGAAAAATTTCAAAATAATAATGTGCATGGCTTAAAAATAATGTATTACGTGCTGCAAACATCAACTGATTGACAAAAATATTTTTGTGAGAAAAATAATAATTTTTGTATTCTCAAAATATTTTTTAAAACTCTTCATTATTGTTTTTATAATATTTATGCATATTCATGGTTAAACTATTGAAAAAAAAGAATTAGAAACAAAAAAAATTTTAAAAGTACAAGGTGCGAACGCATAACGGCAGACTCTTTAGCCTGGAACCTAGACAATCGCTCCATTGCAGCTTGCTCGATCGCTCGACAATTCAAGCCGATAGTCACTCTGCGCGGATTTCTTTCAACCCTTTTTTCTCATAAACCGCTTTCTATCTAAGTAAACGGTTTCAGCTTCTTTCATCTCAAATTAAGCCCTCTTCTATCACAAAAGATTATTAACATCTATGTCCCCCATTACGCGCACTCCACTTGTAAGTGATTTATCACTTTGATACTTATCACATCCCGTGTACTCATCATCGAATCATATAGCAGTAACCTGAACGAAGGATGAAATTCTCTATTGTGTGTCGAAAAACGCGTGTGGGCTATGAACCATAACACGGTCACCATCACTACTATTATTTTATTTCTAACCAACACCGTGCAGCTTAGACTCGTATCTAATTACTGAGGGCAATGAAAAAAGAACGAGAGTAAGAAGAAAGAGAAAGATAGATGGAAAGAGTAAACACCATCGACCTATTTCGCGTGATGAAGTTTTGTCGGCGCCTTCGGTCGCTCTTCCTCCAGGGCCGCGGCCAGGATGTTAAAGCGCAAAGAATATTCACCATGGTGGTCTCAAACTTTTCGCACTTCTTATTTTATCAGCAGCATCACTATATGAAAATCTGATAATGTAGAAAGTGTGCATAAACGGTATTGTGAAAACATTCTTAGAGTCGAAAACAATGGACAAGATATTACAAAAAATATTAAAGATTTTTTTTATCTCGAAATCAAACCAATCTAGGCTGGGGTTTTAAACCAGAAATTTTCGAAATTTTATGAGCAGTTGTACTAACTGAAATTTTTTTTGATACTTATTACTAAGGTATCTAATTTTGATCCATAAGTGGATCAAAATGTCAATTGTTTTTCCCTTGTGCAACGATTTGATCGAAGGGCTTTTCACTTCTGAAATCTGATTAAAAAACACTCCAGAATCTCAACAAAAAAGATTCTAAATCATTGTGAGTCTCGAGATGAAACAAAAATTTCAATTAATGAAAAAAAATCAAGAATGCAACGAAACTCACTTCAGATTTACGCAAACTTTAAAAAATCAGCAAAGCCAGTGGCGAGATTTATAGCATCTCCTATAGGAGATCCCGGAGATCGCTACGATTCAGAGACAGGATTCGCAAAATCAATTGAAATCTTCGAAAATGTATTTCGAATCTCACTTGATCAATAAAACAAGTGGAAGCCGGGCATCAGTGCGCTGACACTTTGGTTAATGAGGTAATGTGACATTTTTCATAAAGAAAACTTTTAAAAAACGTTAATAAATGTAAATATGACCGAAGAAAAATAAAAGGTAAGTAAATTCATAATCTTGAAAAAATTATATATTCAAATAGTTTTTATATTTTTAATTTCCTGACATTCAACAATTTAGAAAGAATATAACAACGAATAAAACAAAATGATTTATTTATAGTAGTAATCCATTTCAATCAAGATTAATGTAATGTCGATGATTTCTAATATCTTAAAGATATACAATAAATTAGTGTTTTCTCATTGGGGAAGCAAATATATTCGATAATTTTTTTAAGTAGGGAAGTCAAATTTCTACAAAATTGTCAAAGTGGTCGATTTAATTTCACAATTAGATTGAATGTATCTATGAAGCTTAATCTGGTAAATTATTTGAATGATTTTTTGTGTTCCTTTATATATCTTTTAGAAAGAAAAATCCGAGATATTCTTGAGCTTTTTCTGAAACAAATTAGAAAATGAAGTAGCAAGATTTATACCCGTATGTTTAAAAAATATATTGGAGTTAAATAACCTAGCTAATCCTTTGGGCTCAAGAAATATTGATGACGAAATGAAAAAAAATCTGAAAACATTTGTACGAGATTCAATGAATTTTGTTGCGGACCGAGACAAAAACATTAAAGAATTTTATGTAGTATTTTACAAGAACTCCAAAGAATGTAAATTTGTTATGGAAGACATTTTAATGCTCAAAAAACTTACAAGTTTTGTAAAATGTGAGCCTCCATCGTTTTTAAAAATTCCTGATGTCAAAGACAAAAAGAGTGTATCATCTAATAATAAATCATTTAAATGCTATCAACTAAATTTTTCTCCTGAAAATAAAACACCAATAAATATTGAATAAGAAAGTCAGATATTGCTAACTTGCATTAAAGAATTTCATGATTAATTGATTTCCGAAAATTCTGAAGAAAATTTTGATAAAGAACAGACTGTTAAGATTAGGAATTATAATCTCAGGGCCGACGTTAAAGTAGTTGAATTATAAAATGAAAAATGTCAGACAAAAAAACGAATGCTAGCTGTTCGGGCTAAATTCAAACGTAGATGGTTGTAATCAAAAACCGAGTATCTGTAATAATAATAATAACTTTATGCGAATGTCAATTGAAAGTACATGTAGAAATAGTGATGCTATTGAAATTAATGGACGTAGGTAGGATAAATCAACTAAATTATTTGCAACGTATTTATTTACATATGATCGGAGGGCGAATGTTGATCAAACTCTAGAAGCTAATTTCCCTGTACCACCTGTTGATACAATCAGCCGTACAATGAGCAAAATTGGGGACTGTATTGTTGGAGGAGAATTTCGTGCAAAAGAACTAAAACTTGCCTTTACATGTACGGGTGAGTGAAAGTGCAACGCGTATTGTTAGACGAATTTAATATGACTCGAAAACAAATGAGATTGTTGGTCGCGTTTTACTTATAAATAATCGTGGTAAGCCCATAAAGCTAACCGGTAAATTGGCTAATTTATTATACGTTATTATGGCACAACCCTTTAAAGAAAATTCGCCAACATTTTGTATTTTTTTATGGAACTGACAATAAATTCGATTCCTCAACTGTACAAAAGAGATGGAAATATATGGTCCTATATAGGTATGTCCTATATTTCGAGCAAATCGGATCCAGGATGAATTTTGCTAGAAGAGTACTGTGCGCCCAGCGCTCTATCCAGAAGGAGAGTGCTGCCTACAGAACGTAGCCTGCAATCGCTACCTACAGTTTAGGAATCAGTCCCGACTCAGTCGGGAAAGAGGCTCGAACTATTCATCGTGGATCCCGATTCCTAAATTACAGTTCTCAGTCCTGAATTTCTGAACACAATTCAGGATGTTTGGGATTCATTTTTAAATTTCCGGTCCCAATTCCGCATTTTTCTCCGTGAAGAAGGAATACAAATTATGAGTATTTTATCTGATGGAGACCCTAGATTATTGAAAAGTATGAGAATAGAATCGAAGTTAGAAATAGAAAGAGTGCCTTTAATGTCATTGCCAGGATTTTCTGCGGATTTGAATTATAAAATAATTTTTGTTCAAAATACCGTGCATATTGGTTGTAAATTAAGAAATAGATTTCTAGAACCCTCAATTTTATTACCCATTGGTAAACACATTTCCAAAGATAAACATAAGCTAAGTGAAAAAGATCTATCAGTAAAGAATAAGATGAATTTTCCTTGAGTGCTTAAAATATGCGAACCATCACTACGCAATTTACTGAAGGAAAATATTCTCGAAAGTAAAGCTTCTGTAGCTTTTCTGCAGATTATGTATTTTACGATAATAGCTTTCTTAGATAAAACGATTGGCGCTTTGGATCGTATTTATTATATATGATTCTCCGTATATTTTTTACGGCTTTGGCGATCTTGGTTACAGAAAACACCTCAATATAGGGTCAGCAACAACTTTATAACATTAAATACATATTTGTGCATAGAACTAAATGCAGACAGTTTGTTAGGTACATTAAGTTATACGATTGGAGAAAATAAAACTGAACTGTTTTTGCATTGGCTCTTTGGTTGACAAACATGTAAAAGTTTTTTGTCGATCTTTAAGATCAATGACCTCTTCTTATTCAATGATTGTAAATTCTAGTCTTTTAGAAACAATTCATCGAAATAAACTAATGGCATTAAGAAATTACATTTTTATGCGAATGTAAAAAGATCCTAATCAAGACACAAAATTTCCAAGAGAGAAAAATTTAATTTTTGTGATATGTGTAGCGTAAATTCCTCACAAGTTGAGAACGAACTTAAAAGCTTTCTTCCAACATTTTCTGATATATCAGTCACTATGAATCGTGATAAACAGATGCTTCTGCTCTTATTTCCACATTTGGAGTGAATGCTAAATCCTTAAATATTGTGAAAATATATGTATTAATTGCAATATAATATATGTATTAAAATCAGATAGTCCTTTCACGATTGTTTAAGATTCTAAAGAGAATAAAATGATCATCAGAAAATCTTCCATATATGTTGGCTATTGAACAAAAGTTTATCAAACCTTAGTAGTGACAGACTGCGAAGAGTTCGTGACTCAGAATATAATCGAAATGAAATAATGATTAATATTAAAAAATCTGAAACTTTTGCCGAAAAATGTGATCAAATTTATATTGGAGACTGGTGTTCATTTAAAAAACTAAAAGGCAAGGGCTAAATTTTGGGATTTATTCTAGGTTTTATGTACTTAGCAGGTAAAAATTGGAAAACTAAAGAATTTTCAAGTCATTTTTGCTATGTTAAGGAAATTAAATCCGAGATTGGTGTTCTGTGTAATTGGATCAACAAAAAAATTAAATGTATGCAGAAGTCTGCTAAATAGTATGCATGTTGTTAGTAGAGATAAACTTTAGTAGTCTAATAGATATTATTAAAATGTATCATGTTGTAGATAATATTCTAAGTTTAAATAAAATATAATTATTGACTAGAAATTGTAAGGCTTATTATACGATATTCATCAATTCTACGTATAGTACGTCTTAAATGTAATTTTTTCGAACATATGTATCTCCTATTTCTTATTTTGCTTGTGAGTAACGAAAAAGAATATTAAATTAAAAAGTTAAAAAACAAGTGTGTCATATTACATATTCTCTGAATAACTTGAAAAATTGTCTGAAATCGGACTATTAATCCACTTTTCTGTACTGTTTGTAAATCGGCCTCCTTCCACCATTAAACAAGAGATTTCAAAAATTGTTTTAGGAGAGGCGATTAAGGCAAAGAAATGCTTAATAATTCACACATCAATATTTTAGATGTCACTTTATGAAGAATTTTTCGGGGAATTGGAGTAATAATCACTTTTCAAAATTTTGTTTGGAAATTTTGTTTCAAATTCACTTAAGAATTCCTGTATTCAAAATACGAATATGGCTTATATAATTTATTTAATATATAATTTGAGAAATCATCTCTGGTATCATCATATATATCTTTATATATACGAGTATACATGCATATATCTTATATATAGATTTTATTTACTTATAATATTTAATATACTAATAGAACATTTATTATACTTGTTGACAGTAGATAAAACTTCCAGGTTGTGAATATTTTTTCTTTTATAAAAATCATACCTTTTCGTTAAAGTACCGTCGAACGGAGTAATTTCGGACGCGTGGGGTAAATCCGGACATACCTAAATTGATAGTTTAAGTTACTTGAGGTGGGTGGTTTTAACCATAATCTAGAACCAGTTAAGGCTTGATCTGATTCCAAATTCGTGGAACAGTTTTGAGTAATTTATCCTGCCAATTTAGAAAATTTAGAGGTGTCCGAATTTAGCCACATGTCCAAGATTTCCCCGTTTGACGGTACATAAATATCAATAACTTAATTCCTCTCTTGAACAATTTAAAAGTTGGCTGCTTAATTAAAAGTTGCACCTGAAACTCGATTCGAAAGGATTACAGAAATGAAAAGCCCCTCGTATTTGATCCACTTCGCAATTGTTTGTGTTAAGATGCCATCTATTGATTAGTTGTGACCGTCAGTAGATTTTGTCACTGTCAAGCCAGTTAAATTGGCGGCAAATTCAGCGTCGTCAGCCTTTTAAAACCTTTTAAAATACTGATGGGTGCAGAATTTGATATCATGAAAAAAAGATAAAGTTCCATTTAATTTTCACTATATGTGTCATGTTCTGTTAGAGTAAGAACTTTTTAATTACTGGTGCATTAGAGTCCATTTGAAATCCAATCAAATTGTTTATTCGCGAATAAGTATCTTCAAATATAGGAATTTGAGTAGTATACCATTAAGCCATTTCCCTTTCAGGGTAGGCGTGACACTACCCGATTTGGGTAGTGTTTCTAGGTGGATAGTTTCTTGTATTAAATAACTACAAGTTGGGCTCACCACACCCACGATGTGCCAACAGCACGCAGTATTCTCGAATGGTCACCCATCCAAGTACTATCCGCGCCCAACGCTGCTTAACTTCAGTGATCTGACGATAACTGGTCCTTTTAGCTTGGTATATTGTAATCAGGAGATATATCTTTGCCTTCATGAATTGATTGACGCGACATTTTTAATTTATTGTGTGTTAGAACGCATTTGAAACGAAAAAGTTTAGTGAAAAGAACTTTCGAAAATGTTCATTTCTGACGAAAATCGCTCTAGCCCCCCCCCCCCCCCAGCATCGCCGACAAGACCATTTTCATAATGCAATACTTGTTATTGGTGATGCGATAAAGCGATTTGCAGTTCTTCGCGATTACGTATTTGGAAATTATGTTTCCGAGAAAGCGGAGTAGCGTGTAACAACGCCACCTCCCCACCTTAATATTTGAACTAAATCCCGACAGTTTTGTGGCGGAAAGTTTTTACTTTGTGGTGCAATGGAACGCACCTAGGGTGCATTCGAATAGGTTATGATAGGTGTCAAAAATATGTATGCTGCTAGAACTCACCTCGTCAAAAAAGGTTTTGATTCTTTCGCAAAATTTTGTTGTGGACTCGCAATCTTCGAGATCTTTCTCGGCATTTCTGTGAAAATAGAATTTTAGACTATGAATTTGATGAAACTATGAACAATAGTTTTGCACCTAGCCAGCTAGAGATACCCTCATTTTCAACAATTTGGGAGGGTGAAAATGATCTTCAGTCACGTTAGGACATTTTCTGTTTCCTCCAAGTAAGTGCTTGCCGTGCCTGTGGACAAGAACGAAATAAGATGGGGATTCGTCTGGATGAATGTATAACAAAATTAATGAAATTTAGATGTTGCACAATTCAGTAGGTTTTTTTAAAATATCTTTAAATACTTACTCTTAAAATTCCGATTAAGTGCGGTGAATGAAAGAGTTTAAAAACATTTCTTTTTATTTGAGTAAAACCCAATTCGGTCCAGCATTTGCAATTTAGGCTAGCCCCATCAGAAAAGATCTCATGGATTCTCGCCCCAGCTTGGTTTAGCTGAATGACTCTACTGCGCAGCTCGAATAACACGGATCTTTACTGCGCACTCTGATGTGCCTTACAAATCAACTGCGCATCCGTAAGTGTCGTAGAACTGCACTGCGCAGCCATATGCTTGTCATCTCTAAAAGTCAGCTCTGAGTCGCATATATTACTGCTAGACTAGCATGGCACTAATCTCATATTACTTAATCAGAAGATCATTATCCGCTAGACGGGCTAAAGTTAATATAAGGTTATATTTCAATACCGGTATTGCAATTTTACCTTGCACTCGTATAGTAAAAGTTTGTTAAAATCACAAACATTTTCAAAAGTGTGTAGCATGTCGTAATATAACCATCGAAGGGGTATAGGGGAGTAAACGCAAATTTGAACACTTCTCTAAATAGATACCTTTTTTAATATATACCTATATTGTTGGGGTTTCTAACAGTATTTGCATCGCGCTTTACGCTAGGCTCCTCTAGATTTTTGAACTT
>CAKNYM010043027.1:47180-62993 GCA_932195095.1 Andricus curvator | reverse complement strand
TAAAAAATTCCCAAACAGTTTATGATCTTACCGAAATGGAAAATTCCCGACAGTTTATAATATTACCGAATTTTAAAATTCCCGCTAGAAAATTGCCAAATTATAAAATATACGAACTGAAAAATTCTTGCATTATAAAACTCCCGAAACAATAAAAAAATTGTTTTTCAATCAATATTATTTATTTCTTAAAAATACAATAATCAAATATTTTTCTAAGAAAAAATATTTTTCTTCTTCAAAGTTTCTAAAATTATTGTATGAATTTAAAATAACGATATTTGAAGACAATTTTCATCCAGAAATATATTTTTTTCGATTATCGTAATTTCAAAGTTAACCAATAATTTTAGAAACTTTAAGCATTAAAAATAATTTTTTTCTTGATAAAAATATTTCATTATTATATTTGTTTAAATTCGGAAATTTTCTAGTTCGGGAATTTCATTATTCGGGAATTTTATTAACCAGAAATTTTATTACATATTCGAAAATTTTATTATTCGGGAATTTCCCAATTCGGGAATTTTATTTTCCGGGATTTTTCAGTCCTTAAAATTTTTTTTCAAATATTCTTACTTTGAATTCAAATACCTAGATCCACCACTGAATGTTCCAACTTCAAATATAATTCGATTCCTACTTTTTGGTTTTCTTCCTAACCAACAATACCGACTGTGGCAGGAAGTATATATAAAGTCTAATTATATTCAAAATAACAATTAGGTAAGTAAAAAGTTGTTCTAAATCTAGTGTCCTGATTTATAGCTTTTCATGTATACTTTGCCGTTTTTCCATTGCTGCGAAGGACGTAACAGACGACAGCTTTTATTCCATCGTAAGATAAACTTTCGCCAAATAGCATGTAATCTTTAACAGCTGAACATTTTACATGCAACAAAATTTAACTTCAGTTTTTTCTGTGATGCTCAAAGTAAAGGGAAGAAGTACAAAATCATAAAAATGGAAGTTTAATTAAAACAGACTCAAAATGTTCATAGAGGTAAGAATTCTATAAATATATAGAGGAGAGTGACCTCACTGTAAAAACTATGGTTCCATTCTGATTGAACATCATTTTTTTAGCGTCCTATTATAATACAAAATCGTCTTGTTTTGAAGCCGTCGTTCGTACGATTATACTTTCCTAACTTCAGATTGAAAAGTGATACGTACTAGCGAACTAAAATAATGCACAGGGAGTATTGTTTGAATTGCTTGCAACTTCAGAGTTGCATCAGGAGATCCAATGTGAAAACTTGCGTCTGGGTATCTCAAAAATTCAATGCCGTATTGGGATCTGAAATACAACGATACGCCAACTGGTGGCCAAATGTAGTACTAAAATAGCGGGGTCTTATTCGTCGTATTACAGGTTTTAGTACATGATCCATTTGAATTTTATAATAAAAATGATTATTATTATTATTATATTTCGTTCAGTTTAAAGCAATATAATCAATAAGAAATTTAAGTAGCACCAGAAGACAAGTTTGTATTAGTGTATTTGGGTCTCATAAAGTTGAAAAAAGCGTTTTTATTTCCTTCTTGTCTTCATCAGACATATCATATCTTTAAAAAATAATTATTTTCTAACTGGATGCTACTATTTTCTTTTACTTTAATATAATAACACATGTGAGGAACAACTTGAAATAAGTCATTATACCCATTTTATATCCAAATGATGAATTATTATCGTCGTTATTATAGAACACATAACCTATAATTTCGTTATGTTCCGTATATCACTCATTTATATAATTTTAAGTAAAATCTCATTTTCTACTTAAATAAGGTATTTTTATGTGAAAAGTGTACTAAAACGAACTTACAAATAGAAAATTGTCCACTTTTGAAGGATATTTGTGTCCAATGTATTTATCGTAAAAACTGGATGGAAGCCACTTTTTTTTACGTTATGAGAGGGTCTGAAATTTTCACAAAAAACGTAATTCATATTCCTTTATAATATATTTTAAATTCAGTTTCTAAAGTACGACTACCTAGCCATGTTCAACCCTCTCCTTAAATAATAAAAACAAACCATTTTTCATGAAAACAATACACTGGATGACGATTCCATCAACTTATAATTGATATTTTCTCTAAATTTATAATATATCTAGCGTGCACAATTTTTTTGTCCTTTCTTAAAGTTTCTACTATAACCATTTTTGCAGATATCGACTCCCAGGTTTCCGAAATAATTGCAAAATAAATTAAAACCCCTTCGCGTCGCATGTATTAGACTATTAGAGGTAAAGTGACCCCGTTGTTGCCTCCATATTGCCTATGACGCTGTGACGTCATGATTTCAAATCCCAATTGTTCGGGTCGGATCTTTAGTAGCACCAGCAGCCTCATTGAGTGCAGTTCCACCGAACGAGCTTAGGCGGCGTGGCGTCGCTTATACGTGAGTGGCGCGGCCTATCCAGTGGCTTGGAGGTGGAGGGGATACATAGGAGTGAGCGAGGTAGAATCGGCGGTCTTTTTTCAATATCTGTATCCCCTCCACCTGTAAGCCACTGGACAGGCCGCGCTACTCATGTATAAGCGACGCCACGTCGCCTAAGCTCGGTCGGTGGAACTGCACTCATTGGATGTCGAACGCGCGCTTATTTGAAATGATTAAATATGGAAATCAATTTTGTAGAATATATAATAATTATAAAGTACAAAGAATATTAGGAATCTTTCTCTAAAAAATAGGTGTGTCACGAAAATATCGAAAGCATTGATGTAGCTTTTTCTTAATGCCTATTGGGTAATTTGAAAAACTCGAAGGATCTATCTTGCCAAATTCACAGACGTAATGAAGAATCGAATTTCCGTTGATTGAGATTTATTCATTTAAAATTTTATTATTACATTTTCAGTAAGAATAATTAAGTTTCGTCCAAGGAAAAAAAACTGTTCAATTAAACCAAGAAAGTCAAATTTTCTATAGAAGAATTGCATTTTCAACCAAAAAAGATTTTTCAATGAATGAAGAAAAAAATCTTATCTTAAAGGTGGAGTTTTTAAGTTATAAAGACAATTTTTTAAAAAAAGTTGAACTACCAACTTGAAAATATGCATTTTCTACCAAAATAATTGAATTTTCGACTTAAAAAGACGAGTTTTCAACAAAATAAGTGATTTGTTACATTTTTAACTAAAGAAATGAACTTATAACTAAAATTCTGCATCTTCAATCAAAAAAATAAATTTATAACCAAATAGTTAAATTTTCAACCAAAAAGGTTATATTTTTACTTAAAAAAAGATAAATTTTCAACCAAAAATAGAATGGTTTAATTTTAAGTTAGAGAAATAAGTTTATAACCAATTAAAATAAATTTTTAATGAGATAGTTAAATTTTCAACCAAACAAATTAAATGTCTATAAAAAAAAATCGACGAAAAATTGAATAGTTAAATTTTTAGTAGAAAAAATTAATTTTCAATAAAAAAGAAACTAATTTTCAACCAAAAGAATGAAATTTCAAGCAAAGAAGAATAATTTTTAACAAAATATATGAACTTTCAACCAAATATTTTAATTTTTAATAGAATTTTCAACTTAATAGCTGAATTTTCAACCAAAAAGGTTATATTGCTATTACAAAAAAAAAATTAACAAAATAAATGAATTTTCAACTAAAAAAGATAAATTTTTGACAAAAATAGAATAGTTTGATTTTAAGTTAAAGAAATAAGTTTTTAAGCAAATTAAATTAATTTTTAACGAAAGAGTTCAATTTAAGAAAAAAACAGATACATTTTCAACCAAAAAAATTAAATGTCTATAAAAAACCATTTCGACAAAAAATTGAGTTAAATTTTTAGTTTAAAAAATTGATTTTTAATAAAAACACTAATTTTCAACCAAGGAAAAATTAATTTTTAATAAAAAAATAATTTTCGACCAAAAAAGGATAATTTTTAACAAAATACTTGAATTTTCTACCGAATATTTTGATTTTTAATGGAATTTTCAACTAATAGTTTAATTTTCAACCAAAAAGGTGAATTAGTCACCAAAAAGATTAATATTCTACCACATTTTACAGAAATTTCCAAACATATATGTAGTTGAATTTTGAAATGAAGAAGATTAATATTCAAACAAACAGAATATAGTTAAATTTGTAGTTAAAAATTAATTTTCATTAAAAACGACTAATTTTGAACCAAACAAATTAATTTTCTACCAAAAAATAATAATTTTTAATAAATTATATTAATTTTCAACCAAGAAGTTGAATTTACAACTCAAGAAGATAAATGTTCAATGTTCAACCAAACATGGAATAGTTAAATTTTCAGTTGAAAAAATAATTTTAAAAAATGTTAACAAAATAGTTGACTTTCAAAAAAAAAAAAGATTTTTCAACTAAAATGATGAATTAAAAAAAAACTGAATTTTTATCTATAAAAAGTAAAATCAAATTATTTATTTATTTTTCACCCTAAAGGACTTTCAAAATTATATCGTTTTAAGCAATTTTAAGTTAGAAACATTAAAAATGGAAAGATTAAATTTTTTTAAACTGAACAATTTTTAAATTAGAAGTAAAATTATTTTAACTTTAGGTCCTTAAAAATGTATAATTGTTCAATTGTTATTCATAAATCAAAAATTGTTTTGAAATCTATTTTAAATATTATCTTGAAATAATTACTTTTTTGAATAAAAAATCATTGAAAACTTTTCCAGGAATCTTAAGAAAATTTTTGTATTATCTTGAAACCTCTCAAAATCCTTAAACAGCTTCAAAACTTTATTTCAAAATGTTGAAAAATCCATATTTTAATTAAAAATTTTTTTAACGTTTTAAAATTGTTCAAATGTTTAAATCCTGGAAAATTAAGAAAATCACTTAAAATGTTCCAAATTATTTTTTGATAATTTTGGATGTCTTTTGAAATCTTTTTTATTATTCTGTTAAATTTAGTTAAAAATTATTTTTTTTTTATTTCAAAATTCGTCTATTTCGCTTGGATATTCAACCATTTGATAGAGAATTCAACTATTTGGTCGGAAATTTGAGTAAATGAAAATTTAAATATTTTCTTTTTGGTGTAAAAGTGATCTTTTTTAGACTAAAAATTCAACTATGTGGTTGAAAATTTGCCTTTTTTGCAGAAAAATAATTTTCCTGGTTAAAAATTCAACTACACTCCGCGCTCCCTTATACGACGAGCTCGGGACCGAAAACGTTCCCTTATACGACGGCGCAAGGGGAACCCTTCCACTTGCAATACCAACAATCTCACGTGGTCGTGCGCATGCGCGTCGAATCCTGCGTCACTGACAGCTGACTATATCATATTCACGCGCGAGACTATTTGCTTCCCGCGCGAGCTTTGAGCGGAAGAGTGGGGATGGTGGAGAACGACTTTTCCGTCGTATAGGGGAGCGGCAACAGGTCGTATAATGGAGCGGACGTATAGGGGAATGTCGTATAAGGGAGCGCGGAGTGTATTTGATTAAAAATCATACATTTTGTTGAAAATTTGTCTTTTTTGGTAGAAAATTAATTTTTTGGTTCAAGAATTAATCTGCTTTTGGTTGAGGATTGAACTATTTGATTAACAATTAATGAATTTTGATGAAAATTCATCTTCTTTGGTAGAAAAAATTTTTTGGTTGAAAATTAATCTGCTTTGGTTGAGGGTTCAACTATTTATTTAAAACTTCATCTTTTTTGGTTTAATTCAATTGTTCTTTATGGTAAGTTAAAGTCATTGTTACTAAAATATCAATGATTAAATTTTTTTATTGAATATTTATCTTTTTAGATTGAAAATTCAATCCCTTGGTTGAAAGTTGAACTCCTTGCTGAAAAATTCATTTTTTTGGTTCAAGATTCATAATTTTTGTAGAAAATTCATCTCTTTTTCTGAAAATTGAAATTATTTGTTGAAACTTTCCTCTTTTGGTGTAAACATTAATTTTTTGAACTGAAAACTGAACTAGTTGGTTGAAAATTAATTTTTCTGTTGACATTTCATATTTTTGGGTTGCAAATTCAACTATTTGGTAGAAAATTCGAATGTTTTGTAAATAATCTTTTAGTTACTTGAAAATTACTTTTTTTCAAATGAAAATTTAAATATTTCATTTTTGGATAAAAATTAATTTTTTTTCAAGAAATTCAACTATTTGGTTAGGAGTTTATAAGTTTGTCGAAAATTCCTCTATTTTATGAAAAAATTAATCTTCTTGGTCGAAAATTTGATTCAATGAAAATTTAAATATTTTAGTTTTGGTGTAAAAGTGATCTTTTTTAGACTACAAATTCAACTATGTGGTTAAAAATTGGTCTTTTTTTGTAGAAAATTAATCTTCTTGGTTAAAAATTCAACTATTTGGTTAAAAATTTTACATTTTGTTGAAAATTTTTCTTTTTTTGTAGAAAATTAATTTTCTTGGTTAAAAATTCAACTATTTGGTTAAAGATTATACATTTTGTTGAAAAATTTTCTTTTTTTGTAGAAAATTAATTTTCTTGGTTAAAAATTCAACTATTTGGTTAAAAATGATATATTTTGTTGAAAATTTGTCTTTTTTGGAAGAAAATTAATTTTTTGGTTGAAGAATTAATCTGATTGGTTAAAAATTATACACTTCGTTGAAAATTTGTCTTTTTTGGTAGAAAATTAATTTTTTGGTTGAAGATTGATCTGTTTTGGTTGAGGATTCAACTATTTTGTTGAAAATTCGTCTTTTTTTTTAAATTCAACTTTTTATGGTAAATTAAAGTCCTTTTAATTATTGTATCAACTATTATATTTTTTGATTGAAAATTCATCTTCTTGATTGAAAATTCAAGTATTTGTTCTGAACTGAAAATTGAACTAGTTTGTTGAAAATTAATTTTTCTGTTGACATTTTATATATTTTTGGGTTGAAAATTCAACAATTTGGTAGAAAATTCAAATGTTTTGTAGATAATCTTTTAGCTAATTGAAAATTACTTTTTTTTTAATTCAAAATTTAATTATTTCATTTTTGGTTAAAAATTAAATTTTTTAGTTTATAAATTCAACTATTAGGTTAGAAATTTATAAAGTTTGTCGAAAATTCCTCTTTTTTATCAGAAAATTAATCTTTTACATTTTCAAGTTGAAAAATTAACTGTTTTGTATAGAAAATTAATTTTCTGTCTTGAAAATTCAACTTCTTTGTAGAAGGCTTGTTCTATTTTTTTTAATAAAATTAATTTTTGAGTTAAAATTCAACGAAACTATTTTTGGTTGAAAATTTATCTTTTTAGTTTAAAAATGCAACTATTTGGTTGAAAATTTATGTAATAAATTGAAAATACATCTTTTTGGTGAAAAATTAACCTTCTTGGTTGAAAATTCAACTATTTGGTTAGAAATGTATTCATTTTATTGAAAATTTTTATTTTTGGGTAAAAAAATAATTTTCTTGATTGAAAATGCAAGTATTTGATTAAAAATTTATGTATTTTATTGAGAATTTTTTTTTAGCAGAAAATTAATCTTCTTATTTTAAAATTTATCTTTTTGATTCAAGATTTATTTTTTGATTGAAAATGTGATTATTACATTGAAAATTCATATGTTTTTACTTGAAAATTCTACGTTTCGAGTAAAATTCTTCTTCTTTATTGTCTCAAAAAATTTTGTTTGTTGAGGATTCAAATATTTTTTAGAAATTTCGCCTTTTTTTGGTTCAGTGCAACTATTTTTGATTTAAAATAAAAATCTTTCCTTGGTTAAGTTATCAACTATTAAATATTTTTTTGTGAATTCATCTTTTTTGGTTGAAAATTCGCAACAACTTGTTTGAAATTATGATAAACTAAAATAAATTCCTGGGTTTCTCTCCCTTTTTCGATAAACATTTTTTTCTAGCTAACACGAAAATTTGTAGCTTAGCGTTTGAAACAAAATCAATTAATTAAGATAAGGGCCTAATTTCATAATTTTTTTTTTAATGAACGATATAAGTCCAAAATTTTAATTAATTTTTTAGAATGTTATCTTCCGCTTACAGTAAAAGGAAGAATGCCAAGGTTATTACAAACAAATGTTTATTGAAAATAGACTCGAAATGTTTATAAATGTGAGAATCTCGAGGAGAATACTATAAATATATAGTATAATAATTTTTACTTATCACATTAATAGTTGAGCCTATATATAGTATAACCTTACATAAAATACATATATCGTCTGAGAGTGGGGTGACCCTTGGTCGTTTGGGTTTGAGCGAAGTTCAGATGTCCGCCCACACTTATATACCTATTTGTCAACCTGTATCTCTATTAACTGAATAAATATTAAGACAACGCCTTTTTCTTAAACTTGTGCTGTAGTCTTCACTATTTTCTTAAACTCGGGCAATAAACTCGAAAACTTAGTTTTTAATGAAAGTGTAAAGATAAGGACTGACAATTTATAAGTATATTAAATGTATCGACTAAACGTAGCTTTTTATCACTGAGACCGATACATTAAAGTATAAGTAACAAATTGTACAAATAACAGCAAATAGAACAAAAATTTAGAAAATGATCCTGAACTCAAAGGAATTCCTTGTTTCTTAGATGTGAAATTTTTTCCAATTTTCATTATTTTTAGGAAAATAAATTATATATGTACATTTTAAATAAGTATATCCTTTTTTAACAAAAAGCGTTAATATTGATTCAATGAGGTGACAAGGTGACTCGATTGACGTATTTAGAAACACTCTATGGCCAAAAAAATTAGGATGTATGGGTAATTGTCAAATTGAAGGCAAACTTGAAGTCCCAGTAATATAACATTAACTTAGAAACGCGTACTGATTCTTTTTTAATTTAATAAATACGTATTATCATCCTCTACAAAATGGTCAGTTCTTTTTTTTCATTTCTGTTCCTATTTACTTTAATTTAATATAAGAACAACCCAAACGTCATTACCGTACGGCGTCCCAACCTCACTTTGCACAAGGATAAATTGATCTTCTCCGTTTTTTAGACAGTAACCTGAAAAACGCTCAACGTATCAAGTTTGTAAACTTTAGATGAAAATAAATTTAATGTATGTACATTTTTTGAGTCAAATAAATAATATTGTAAAAACCTTAAAGTCTTATCCTCGATTTTTGACATTTCAGACGTCATTACCGTACGTCTTTTTTTCTAGTAAAATATTGTAGTTACAGTTGAGTAATAAGTACAGAAATATTAAGCGTATCGTTTAATACAAGATTCTATAAAATTGAGCCTAAAATATTAACTCCTTTTTTTGTGATTCTGATATTAAAACTGAAAAGTGCATTTTGACAACAAAAACCTCATTCCCGTACGTGCGTTAAAAACCAGTTTAGGAGTGAAAAAAAATTATAAAAACAATTCCGTTCCTTGCTCAACGGTGTTATCTTCCATGAGTAGGTGACTTTTTATGATTAAAATCTGTTATTTTTTTATAAATATTAAAAAAGGCTAAACTTCGTCATTTTTCTCGCATCATTACCGTACAGTACAATAGAAGAGCGTACGACTGCTTATATGCGCGTGCGCGTGGATCAGATGGGTCGGTTTGTTTACTGCTTCCTAACCTCTATTTATAAATATGAAGACCTCGAGAAATGAGCTAAATAAGTCGATTAGAAAAGAATAAATGTGTTGGAAATTATATTACAGCACAGATAGGTAGATTTTTTATTACAGCTGAAAGGTGCTGAGATTCTTACATACAAATTTTAGAAAATAAATATGCAAAAGAAATTAGAAGGTTACGATTAACAGAAAACAAAACTTATTATAGCAAAAAATAATGTAATACTTTTTAGAATTAAAAATATTTATTTTCCGATAAAGATCTTGATTACAGTTTGTAGAAGCACCAAGCAGTTTTTTACTAAACATATGTGCAGAACTGCAGATCATTGACCTCGTGTGTAATCCCAGAGGTAGGTATTTCAATCATACGTAATACTGATAGTGAGGCAGATAAGCAAATAAATGAGAGATATGTATCACTGGTAAGTCTGGAAAAAATAAATATATTAGATCCTATAATCTTATGAGAACTTGCTTTTTTATTAGTTAAATGAAATTTTACATTTTCAGCCATCCTTGTTAGAATATCAGCCATTATAGGGCCACTTTGAGACACCATCTTATACAAGTACCCTTTTTTTCTCAATAGCTCATAAGGGTGGCCAAATTCCTATAATAAATTATTATATAAGACACCATTTAAATAATAGCTTAGAAGTATCAAATATCCAGCTCCAATGGGCAATCTCCTTGAAGTGGAAATTTGAACCAAAACTTACCACCATAGATCCAGAATCCATTACGATAAATTTATCACAGTCCATGACAGTGTTCAATCTATGTGCAATGATAAAAACCGTACAGTTTTTAAACCTCCTCCTAATAGTCTTTTGGATCAGCTCATCTGTTTGAGAGTCCACATTGGCAGTGGCTTCATCAAGGATCAGAATTTTATTTTTTCGGACAATGGCGCGTGCCAAACAAAGAAGCTGTCGTTGACCAACACTGAAGTTGGATCCACCATCAGATACTTTGGCATCAAGTCCAGCATACAATTCCATAATGAAACTTTTCAGTTCCACTTCTGCCAACGCTTGCCATAATTCAGCATCAGAATAATTATCAAAAGGATCTAAATTTCTTCTGAGGCTTCCAGCAAAAAGTAGAGGTTCTTGAGGAATGATGCTCAGATTAGATCGAACATCATGCAAACCTAAGTCACCAGTGGCTACACCATCTATATAAATTTCTCCTCTCATGTAAGCTAATCGATAGAGGGCAGCGATTAAAGAACTTTTTCCAGCTCCCGTTCTTCCCACGATACCTATTTTTTCTTTTGGTAATACCAAAAAATTCAGATTTTTAAGTACCAATTGTCCTGAAGGTTTATAGCTTAAAGAAACATCTTTAAATTCTACACGTCCTTCTGAAGGCCACTGATCAGATGGTTTATATTCTGGTTTCGTTTCTAAGGGTGCTTCTTGCTCCAAGTCACTATACTCCAGTATTCTTTCAACAGATGTCATCTGGATCACCATCTCAGTAGTTTCCTTGATACCCCAGAACAGCATTTCAGAAAGCAAAATGCATTGTGTTATGATTAAACCCACGTCTCCTGAAGAAACGTTGTAACGCACAGATACAAGAAGATACACGACGAGAGTTATATAGAGATTGGAAAAAAACTTTAGGTAGATAAGAAAGGCAGATCTGGAACAACAGAAGAGGTACCAAGCTGATGAGTGAAGATTTTGGTAATTGTCAAACTCTTCTATGAGTATTTTTTCAACTTTCAAGGCTCTGATTGTTGTGAGACCTTGGAGTGTAGCGCTGACATGACTTAAAATTGGTGATCGATCTGTAAGTACAACTTTGTTTTAAATCTGGGGTTTACAATTGGAAACTAAAGCTACTTAAGAATCAATGATAATTTCTCACGTATAGCTTCCAAGCGTTTGAGGCTGTTACTTGTTTTCATGTAAAAAATACGCATTAAGTAGAACACTAAACCAACTATTCCGGTAGGTATTAACAGCCAAGGATTAACAGAAGTATTGATGACTACAACGCTCGCCAGTTGTAAACAAGATTGTGCAATGTAAATCAAAATCAACGGCATTTCTCTGTCAACAGCTCCGATATCCTTTGAAAACCTAAACAAAAGCTTCAAGTTTAGTTGACCAGTGAGCCAAAAGTAGAAAAACAGTATATCAGAATTTGTAACAGATGAAAGTTGGTTTTGCCAATTACCTATTTAAAATCCTTCCAGATGGATTCTCATGGAAGAACGACATTGTCGTCCGCATGATGCTAAAGAACATATGTTTGTGCAAATTCTGGGATGATCGCATACACATCTCACAGAAAATCAGATAATAGCCATGTATTATAACTATAGCTGTCAAACTTAAAATGGTATACATCTGAATATACCACATATTGTCAGAATTAGGTAATAAAGTACCATTTATTCTCTCATGTTCTGTGTTTACCCAACGGGCTAGGAAGATGTCTCCGGAGGTGGCAACAATTTGGGAAAGTATACCCAGTACTATCACTAGTAATAAAATCCATATACTTCCAGCAGCTTTGAAATAAGACAGGTAAATATTTCCTGAAGTTTTTCCAACTGTTCGATGTTCAGGAATCTCTTCCGGATCTGGATCCTCAGAGTTTCTTCTAAGTAATGCAAATCGATCTTTTTTATCTGCAGTTTCCATTTTATTATTAATCTCATCAGCATCGGTTTCGTTATGATTCTCATCATTATCTTCAAGTGTCAATACCTTAACCCAATCTAATTCTGAATTATTCGATAACTCAGTGTAGCTTCCTTCCATTTCCACGAACCCGTTGTTCAGAATATATATTCGATCCATTGATTCTAAGTACTGAACTTGATGTGTTACCAAAATTCTCGTCTTTTCTTTCAGGTATTCACAGATACAATCTTCGAATATTCTTCGGCTTACATAATTATCAACAGCTGATAGGGGATCATCCAAAAGATAAGTATCAGCATCAACATAAACTGCCCTTGCCAGATTGATCCTCGCTTTTTGACCCCCACTCAATGTTATCCCTTTTTCTCCAATAAGCGTCTTGTCTCCAAATGGAAACATGGAAAAATCTTGTTCCAATTGACAAACCTTGATTACTTCTTGATACCGTTTCTTGTCCATTGGCAATCCGAAAAGAATGTTCTGCCTTATGGAAGAAGCAAATACCCAAGGTTCTTGAATGACATAAACTATTCTTCCTGATACTTGGATACTTCCACTTGAAAGTGGAAGTTCATTCAGTAAGAGTTGAAGCAAACTACTTTTACCCGCACCTACTTGTCCTATAATTGCTGACAGTGAACCACGTTGAGCTATAAGACTGATGTTCATAATGGTGCTTTTTTTAATCTCGGGCGACCACTTTGCAGATGCTTTATAAATTTTGATTGCGGTATTATGATCGAAGTTTTGTTTCTCAAAATGTGTGGTTATTGAATGTTGAATTTCATTACGCATCAACAGTTCTTGAATGCGTTTGATGGATACAAGACATTTAGCTAAACGCTGCATGCCTACAATTGTAAATAGTTTTATAGAAAGATATATGATATTGAAAAATATTGTTATATAGGTTATATAAGTATAAATTCATCTGAGAGGGATCCATTGCTAGTGTCTTTTTCAGATCGACATACATAATTATTAGAAAAAAAACACAGCTCAGTCTTACCAAGAGTCATACAAATATTGACAGATACTCTCATTAGGGTATAAAAGGCCGTTACTAGGTAGACTTGTTCTACAGAGATGTGATTTTCAAATAAGACGTAAAGCAATATAATGGCAAAAATACAAAGACGAGGAATGTAAACGTCAAGACATACTGTAAGAGCGTCAATGAAGGATATTTTTCTAATCACTTTTATCTCCTTCCTATAAAAATATTAAACGATTGTTACAAAAAAAAATTAGTGAAAAGGTATCAAAAAGAACTCAAAAATTTGTTATGAATTAGTCAATACTGACGCTCTCGCTTTGTCCACTAAATGAGCAAAAGACTTCTCCCAAGCATACATTTTAATTACTTGAACGCCACTGACTATTTCTTCCATTAAGGAAAGTCTCTTGTCCGTTCTCAGTGAAAGTTTGTATGTTAAATGTTTGATCCATTTCCCAATATGTCCTGTAATTTTAATTTAATTTTTTTTTTCCTTTATATTAAAAGAAGATTCAATGAGTATTTCAAAATTGTTATATATTTTTGGTAACCTTGTAAGGGGATGAGCAAGAAAATAATCACAGTGCCCGCAAAACATGAGATATTCATCTGTTGGTATATTATTACCGTACTAATGATGACCTGAATCGGTGCAATCCAGAGATAGTGAAAACCAAAGAAACTATCGTGAAAATTGTTGATGTCATTGCTTAAAACATTGATAACCTGTGGAACACTCGATTATTGGCTTAGATTAGAAACTGCCCAATGCGCATGTTCACTCTACAATTGCAATTCAATTTCCTCACCTGACCTACTGTTACGTCGCTATTCTCTACGGATGATCTAGCCAGCCTCAAACATTTTCTGTAAATTATTGCAGAACAGGATATCCTAAATTTCATTTCCATCTTCGTCACGAATTGAAGATACAGACATTCGATGAAACAGCTCAGAATCAAGCAAACAACAAAACCTGAAGCCCAATAGTAAACTTCTATGTCATTAAAACAATGTAATATTTTGGAAAATAAAACTACTTGAAAAATTCTGTAAAGCAAAATGTTAGAAATAATTAACCTTTGTCAGAAGTTTTAACAAATTCTTTTTTAAACTGAGGTTTTACATACCTAATAAAAATTTCATTAAATCCTGCCAGAAAACCCATAACTATTAGTTCTTTACCAAAACATCTTAAAAGCACCCTTAATAAACTGGGCTTTCGCAGATTTTCCTCTTTGCATTTTTCTTTTTCTTGATTCCAGATTTCGGATATAAGATTTCCTAAAGTTTGACTAGAGTGTTGTTTTAAACAGTTATAAAGATCACTGCTTTCTAAATCTCTTTCATGTCTCAAGCGAAATATTTTATATAGCCATCTGCAAAGTTTCATTTTTGCAGGTATTTCAAGTTTGAAATTATATTCGGTTAACTTTCATCTTACTTACGCAAAGGAGAGTATAGAAATAAAACTGGCACCTTCCTCCGGATTATTTTCTCGGCGCTGCCTTTTTTTATTGTCCATATTAAAATAGCTGAAAAAATTAAAAATGTATTATATTAATCATTTGACAATTGACCCACCGGATGCAAGAACCAGTCGGACGCTCGAAAACGCGTAAAAGTATTGTCTGATCGTCTCAAGAAATGAAAATGTTTAAAATCAAAAAATAAATTTTTTGAAAATGTAGAATTATAAAGAATAAGGAATGAAACTTTTTCCCATTAGAATTTTTTTCACCAAACGTTCATTTTTAATAATAAAAACGAAATATTAAAAAAAAACCGCTGTTAGCTATTGCGTCGCGAGGCAGACGTCGAGTACTTTTTCCAAATGTGAATATCTCAGTGAATTTTTAACGAATAGATATGAGATTTTTCAAAAAACTTCATTCAATACTGCTGAACAAATCTCTCACTGGAAGCTGTTTGAAAGTCGAAATTACCTGGATACTTTTTACCGACGAAACCAAGAAAACACAATTATCGATTGACCTCATTTCGCAATTAAAAATTATTAAACAATAAGCGATTGATAACTTTTTCATGATTTCTTAGGCATCGCGAGAGTATTTTGAATGCGTCCTGCAAATATGAACTCATTTCAGTAATATTTGGCCGAGTTAGAACGATTTAAGATTTGAAACTTAATTAAATCAGGGAGAAACTTTTTTTTAATATATTTTGTTTGTATTATTAAAAATAAACGTTTGGCATAAAAAATTCTAATGGGAAAAAGTTTCATTTCCTTATTCTCTATAATTCTACATTTTCAACAAACTGATTTTTTTATTTTGAAAATTTCCATTTTTTGAGACGATCGGACAATACTTTTACGAGTTTTCGAGCGTCGGGCTGGTTCTTGCATCCAGCGGCTCAATTTAAGTAATGAGCATCATCCTATTTAATAAATGGTATGTATGCAATCGAACAAAATATCGATTGTACAAAATAGCATTTGGCCAAAAAGTGGTATAGTTTGTGCTACTCAGTTCAGACTGGGTAAAAGTGTTGACAAGACGGTCGTGCGTGAGGTCTGAACTGAGTAGCACAAACTATACCACTTTTTGGCCAAATGCTA
>CAKNYM010043027.1:0-38606 GCA_932195095.1 Andricus curvator | reverse complement strand
CATAACATGACAAGACATGACATGAGATGATATGGTATGACAAATGAAATGACACATGACATGCCACATGACATAACAATTGACACGACATGAGATGACGCATGACATGACATGACACGAAATGACACATGACGTTACATGAAATGGCATGACATGACACATGACATGACACATAGCATGACAAATGACACACGAGAAGCCATGATATGACACATGACATTGCCCAAAGCATGACACATGACGTATGAGACGACATGGCATGACATGACACATGTGCTGTGTCATGCGATGCCATTTCATGTTATTTCATTTTTCATTTCGTGTCATGTCATGTGTCATGTCACACATGACATGATATACAACATGATATGGCACAAAACAGGACATGACATGACATGACAAATGTGTTATGTGTTATGCCATGCCATTTCATGTAACGTCATGTGTCACGTCACACATGACATGATATGTAACATGACATGGCACATAACACGAAATGACATCACATGACACAAGACACATGACATATGACACATGACATGATATGTCATATGACAGATGGAATTACATGACAGCACATTTTATGTCATGTCGTGTTATGTGCCATGACATATCATGTGTCATTTTATGTGTCATGTCATGTGCCATGTCATGTGTCATGTCATGTGTCATGTCATGTGACATATCATTTCATGCTTTCTTAAGGGTCCGTGGACTTCCTCTTGCGTCCATGAAAAGTGACATTTGGTTCCTCCTATCTCGAAACCTGGCGTTTTTTGGACCCAGTGTCTAAGGACTTTATTTGATCAGGATATTATAAACTACATCATAACACAGTTTCAGCCAATTTGAGAGGGACCATATTTTCCATAGATGTGTGCGGGGTCCTTTAAGTTGAATTGTTTTGAAGTCTTATGAAATCATCCTGAATTCGTTAAAATTTACCTGGAATTTTTATAAATTTCATCGAGTTCTTTGAAATTCTTTTAAATTCAATGCAATTCATCGCTTTTGGTCAATCCTTTTGTTTGAATATGTCACTCTTTTAATTTTTTCAAGCAAATTAGGCTGTGGCAGCCTATAAATTGAAAATGTGTAAATTAAAATTTATTTTAATCCTATTATAAAAGATCCTATGTGTAAATAAAGTTACAAGTTCAGAATTTTGGTCTTATTAATGGCCAGGGAATTCTGAAAATGAAGTTTTGCGGAAATCCTGATAATATATATATATATATATATATATATATATATATATCAGGGAAAAGTCAGGTTTTAGAACTTCGGAATATATGAAACTAATACATTTTTCAGGATTCAACAAAATATTATAAAATTTCATTCAACTTCACGGGATTTTAAAATATTTTAAAGTATTTTAAAGAATTCACTCACAAGAATTCGCAACGTTTTTGTATTATTACTTATACACAAGAACTCCAATATAAGGCCAGTTTCGGTGGTTGTCTTGCAGTGGCCGTGGCACTAAATTCATCCTTGGACGAATGGTGCGTGCTAGCAACGCATTGTCGACACTGCTTGTGCGCTGAGAAACTGCGTGAGCCAGCAGTTCTAGGAAGAACTAAATCAGTCGGCCTTATATTGGAGTTCTTATGTATAAAAAAATTTGGATCAGGATCTGCAGGTGGTTGTTCGATTTTAATCAAACTTTGTGAAATTATAATGCTGTACTTTATACTTTGAATCATTTTACGAAAAATATTTTACATTTAATTTTTGTCTATACAAAGAATCCATGTAAAATTGGACCTGTTCTACAAGTACAGTCGCAGAATATATCAGGTAGAAAATATTTTTCTTGGTTAAATTATGCGATACGTAAAAATAAATTATTTAAAAAAAGTTAAAAACAGATTTCCTCAGAAGGAAAAAAATTATATTTTTTTTGAAATTTCTTTGTTTAAGTTAGCTTTCAATAAGAAAGAGACTGTAACGTTTATAAAGGCCTGGAGATTTCTTCAAACAGGATAATTTTCTTCTTATAATGAAAGAATTTGATTACTTTTACGTAAAAAACAACAGATTCGATAAAAATGTTCAAGTATAAAAAAGTTATACTGAAATACATTTTGCTTTTTCGTAAAAACTTGCATCATTTATGATAAAAATTAGAAAATTAATTTTTTATGAAAAAAATTCACTGCATCTCTCAATGCATAATAAAATATTAGTGACAAATGGATTACTATTGAACAAAGGTAATAATTGCCGAGCAAATAGACAACTTAAAAATTTGTTATCATATTTCTTAAAAACTGAAGGATTGGTAATTACTGCCATTATTCTATGTATCAGTCATTTTCTTCAATTTTGTACAACTTACATGATAATAAAAATCAATATTATTCGTAGCATTTATCAAATTGGAATTCATATAGGCATATACATGTTATAACGAGCAATTCACAATTTATTTTATAAATAATATTTCTTTTAATTTATCAAATAAAAAATTTCATGACGGCAATATAATTTACAAATAAATCAAGTGCTAAACAAATTTAAGAGTAAATTATAATAAATTGAATTATAATTATATTCACAATCCTTTTCAGCTCCTTATTGGAGGCTACAGACATCATACTTGGTGCCTTCTAATTATTTTATACAAATATTTTGTGACATTAATTAAATATAAATAACATATGAAAAATAAGTAGTTGGTTTATTCTTTTGCACACAAAAAATTAATAGGCGCGCGCAAGACTACTATTTAGGTTAGGAATCTTCAGAAGCGTTACTAAAATTAGCGCCAATAGACTCTCGACTTGTATCTTAATAAAATTCTGAAATATTTGTAAATTGAGTTTATAATTTTGATTTTTGAAAATGCTATATAAAATCTGTAACGAAAGTGATTGAAATATATTACTGTCAGTTAAAAAATTATTACCGTGATCCAGTGTTCTTTTTCCTGCGTTATATCAAGCTACTCTGCGTTGTTTCTTGTTGAAGACGTAATATTTGCGAAGTCGTGAATTTTATTCTGACAATAAAAGACTATTATGTACATTACGATTAAATTTCGACGTGTTAGGCTCTGTATCTCTGTTACGATGTGAAAACATTTATAGTTTAATACTTTGTCTCTTATTTCAGATAGGTTGGATGTATTGCAACTTTACATTATAAAAGTTAAATATGCATAGTACAGTTTATCTAAGATCACCTTGTTTCTAAACTCCATGCATTATGAGATATGACTGATTGGTTTTTGATAACGTGAAAATTGACAAATTTTAAAAGATAAAAGATTTAATTAGCTAAAATAAATATTTTTAACATTTTTTATCAATGTGATTAATCGAAAATTTGATATGTCTCTATTAACATTGAATAATAAACGTACTTCTTCGCAGACGTTGTAGCGAAATTTCAACCTTAGAAAATGAATTGAACTTGAAATAATTTTACAATAAACTATATGACTTTAATTTGCTGTTATAATTTAAAATTTAAAAAAAAAATCATTATTTTATATTTTTTATATTGGGCAAACCGGGGCAATGTGATTAATCCAAAAAAAGGTTCCTTATCTAGCCAGAAAAACTGATAGCTTTCCGTCATTAATATTTTTCTGGGTCAATGAGAATCCCATTTTCGGGTATTTTTGAGTAATAGAAAGTTTTTAGTCCATAAGAAATTTGTACTGTTCGGTATTGGTCTTGAAATAAATCCCAAAAGGAATTCGGCTTAAATTAATTTATTATTTGCGAACTAGACACGAGTCGACTGCCCGACTTCAACTGAACGATACACCTGACGCGTCAGGTGTCAAAAATTATCTATCCATTTATCGGTTGAAGAAGTCACATGATACAATTATTTTTTCCAGAAAATCTTTTGGTCATAAAATGTGTCAAGTAACTATCGTCGGTAAATCTGAAACAATAAATACGTTAAAAGATGGGATTATTTTGAGTTATCTTATGATTGATGCATTTTACGTCTTCTGCCATCCTTCTTAGAATATCGGCCAATTTAGGACCAGCTTGCTGTACCATATTATACAAGTATCCTTCTTTTCTTTAGAGCTCATGAAGGTGGCCGAATTCCTTTAAACTTTAATACAAACAATTATTTTAATGTTAGCAGAAGTATTGCATCTTTAAAACTCAGCATCTCACATTAAGCTTACCACGATAGAACCAAAGTCCATCACAATGAATTTATCATAGTGATAACAGTATTCATTCTATTTGCGATAATGAAAATCGTAGTCTTGAAACCTCATCCTGATAGTCTTTTGGATCAGCTCATCTGTTTGAGAGTCCACATTGGCAGTGGCTTCTTCAAGGATCAGAATTTTATTTTTTCGGATAAAGGTACATGCCAAACAAAGAAGCTGCTGTTGACCAACACTGAAGTTGGATCCACCATCAGATACTTTGGCATCAAGTCCAGCATACAATTCCATAATGAAACTTTTCAGTTCCACTTCTGCCAACGCTTGCCATGAATTATTTTCAGAAGAACGGGTAAACGGAGCTAAATTTCTTCCTAGGCTTCCAACTAAAAGAAGAGGTTCTTCAGGGATCAGAGTGATATCAGATCGTAAATCATGTGAGCACAATGTACTAGTGGCTGCATCATCTATATAAATTTCTTCTTTTAAATCTCCTAATCGGGAAAGGACAGCGATTAAAGAACTTCTTTTAGCTCCTGGCTTTCCACGATACCAACTTTCTGTTTCGGCAGTACCGCAATGTTTATATTCTTAAGTGCTAATTCTCTTGAAGGTTTATAGCTTAAAGACATATCTCTGAATTTCAAACGACCTGCTGAAGGCCACGCAATAGGTATAGTTCATTTTCTGATTTAGATTCCAGGTATGGTTCTTCCTGCAGATCAATGTAATCCATAATTCGTTCAATGGAGGTAATGTGATTTTCCATCTGAACAGTTTGCTGAAGACCCAATTGTAATATGGGAGCAACTAAGGTGCATGAGTTATAGCTAAACCTGCAACTCCCGCTGAAATATTACTGCTAATGGATACAAAAAGGTAAATAACGACAGTTATGTAAAGAGAGGTAATAATTTCAGAGGAAAAATAAAAGACATTACCGCTGGAAGAAAAGAGGTACCAAGCTGCTGAATGAAGATTTTGGTGATTATCAAATTCTTCTGTCAGTCTTCGTTCAGCTTCCAGTGATCTGACAGTTGTTAGACCTTAGAAGGTGATCGTTGCCTGGCTGATGACTGGTGAACGAGCTGTAAATAGAATCGTGAGTGATCCTAGAATTCAGAATAGAGTGGTTGTTTGTTAGTTATGACGTTTGATACATAAAATCAATTAAAGCTTACTTGTAGCCTCTAAGCGTTTGAGATTGCGACTTGTTTTCATGTAGATAATTCGTTGTATACATATAAAAAGTGACCCCACGACTATGATAGGTAGCAATAACCATGGTTCAACAGAGATATTAATTACTATTACGGCAAACAGCAGTACTGATGTTTGTGCCATTTCTTCAAAAATGAGAGGGAATTCCGTATCAAGGCATATAACAATATTATAAAAAACACGCAAATTGGAGTAGTGTAAGCATTGAAGCATATTGCAATAACATCAATTTATATTAATAATGGCAACAATTTTCGTTCCAATGGCCAAGAAAATTATGTGCTTTAAATGTTCGCCAAATTGGTCAATATTTACCACTAGCAGCACACATCCCTTGAATTTTTACATACTCTCTAAATTTGAATTAGTAGAAAACTACTAATTGGTAGTAGTTTTCTACTAATTCAAATAGTGCCGATTCGTTTACTGGTAATTAGTAAAAATCGACTAATTCAATAAGTAAGAATAACTGACTAAATGAATTAGTAACTGTATCTACTAAAGAAATTAGTAACGTTACTACTAAATGAATTGGTAAACAGTTTTAACATAAAATGTGTTTTTTCACTGTATACGATGGAAATTGCACAAATGCACATGTAACACTTACTTTTCGATAAAACGTAAATGTTTTCATACACTAATCGTTTTAAACTATGCAGGGCAATAATAAAATTCAAGGAGCAGACAAGTAATTCTTAACGTTACAATCTTTCAAATCGAAATTTCTCAATCACACACTGTGTTTATCTACAACTTCAATTTTTCCAAATAAGTTTCGCCTTTTTATTTTAACACTTCCAATCTGTAGCACTCTATGAAAACTTGAATTGAGGTTTTTATTCTTTCTGGAGTCACAACCACTGACACAACAACCTCCGAAACTTGTTGATTTTCGATACTGATGTGCAAATTCCATTATTGGAGCAAATAATTATCAGCTCGGAAAAGTATTTTACTCGTCAGAGCTATACTTATTACAGCACTTATTTATTCAGTTGGACGATCATTACACTTAAACGCTATGTTTTTACTGTGTTTCGTGATGTTTTACGTGTATTTAATATGTCATCCACGGCTGTCAATGGCCATATTGGTTAGTTCGCGTAGAGGCCGACAGTGTCGCATATCATGTTTAAATCCCCAATAGCAATTCATTGTTACTCATTGAATTAGTAAGTTGGTACTACTAAGCAGATTAGTAGAATACCCTTACTAATTCATTTAGTAACCTAAATCTTACCATTTCATTTAGTAGAAAGTGATAAAATTACTAATTTAACAGTCAGATGCAATGCTACTAATTCAATTAGTAAAATTTCTACTAATTCAGATTTAGAGAGTATGATTAACGTAGGGAAGAATATGAAAAAATGAAAAATCCACATAACTTTTTCAGTTTACGGCGAATTCTTCTATAAAGCGAGGACCGCAAACTTCCTTTAAATCCAGAAAAGCAGTGTCGGATCTATACAAGATGATCGAAAATGGTATTTTCTATATTTTTCAATAAAAAGAACCCCAAGATAAGAAATTTGGTTGAAGTGCTGCAAAGCAAGTTGAGACATTGAAACTCAAAAATGTGTTGAAAAAAAAAAAATTTCGGGTCTTCAGATTACAGAAAAATGATTTAAACATTTCTTTGCAGAAACTATGATATAGTCAGACAACTAAAATTTTTAATAAATCCAAGATGTTGGCTGGTCAACTTTGAAGAAATGTTTAATTTCATTAATTTTTTAACGGAAGCCTCTCAAGGTTGAGAATATAAAAAAATTTATTTTCAGTAACGGTTTTAAATGAAATTATCAATTCAACAAATATTTTCAGTTTTATTGCTTTGCAGCTAGGAACAAGACTTTTTTCACAAAATTTGGGTTCCCTTTGGTAAAAACTATAGAAGATACCATTTTTTGTCATCTCGTATGTGCCGCCATTTTGAAAATTTCGAAAATTCATAGAAGAATTTGACGAAAACTGAGAAAATTATGTGGATTTTTCATTTCGTCACATTTTCACCATGTCAATCATATGGAAAACTTCAAAGAGAGTGTGCTAGGGGCAAGTATTAACCGATTTGACTAAAATTCAAAGCACATCATTGTATTGGCAATTGAAAAGAAAGCCGTTCCTGGGAGCAAAAGAATTTTTTTTTAAATTTCATTTTCATCATCACTTACGCAAATGAAATTAAAGAAAGAGCATTCGCACTTTCCTGTGCATTTTTTCCCATTGTAGATCTTTTTTATTATCCATGTTTTGAGAAAGATGCTAAACAGACTGATGTGCTTGAAATTAAATTTATTTATTTTTTCACTCTTGAAAAACATATATAAACATATTTCGATTATGTAACACCTTTTTTTGAAATTTTCACCTTTTTTTTGTACCAAATCATAAAGATACTGAATAAATATTGAGATAACGTTTCATTGCAATTTTTGCAGCAATCTTCAACCTTCTGTTAAAATCGGCCAATAAACCATAAAATATTGCGTTTAACTAATTTGCAATGATAAGGACTGATAATTTGGAAAATTAAAAATATTCTTCCATCACTAATACCGACAGATTGAACGATTGAAAGTGAGAATTTTCATTTAACTTTTTTAGTTAAAATTTACTCTTTAAATCATTATAGACTCACAGGTACAAACGTTTCATATGATCTTTGAATTTTTCGAATATATACAAAAAATTGTGAAAATGACAGCAAATAGAAAAAAAAATGATACTCAACTCAAATAATTCTTCGTTTTCCACTGTTCTTTCTGTAAACATTACTTTCTTACTGCCAGGAAAACTTGTGTAGCGTTTTAAACTCAATCAATAACTAATATAAGGCGTAATTATGTGAACATAATAAACGCAATTAAATGAACATTATAAGTTCGAGTATATATGTAATTTCATAGATACTCATAGTATGCTCAAAGTAAAGGGAAAAAGTACAAAATCATTACAAATAGAAGTTTAATTAAAACAGACTCAAACTGTTCACAGAAAAAACAGAAGATAAACTTTACATCGATTTCCGACGAAAGTTTCGCTGCAACAAAAATTAACCTTGTCGAATAATCTTTACATGAAATTAAGATAATTCCGTGTTTTTAAACCATCTCGGAATAATTTGTCAGTTGTTTGTCAGTAAAAAAGCGTCTCTGCTATGTAGTTCACAGCAGTGCAAAGAACAGTGTGAAGTATGGATGGAATTGGTCTGGAAATCAGGACACGAGATTTTTAAAAACATTGCACTTATTACCATTCTATTTTAAAAATAATTGCACTTATCGCGGACGAATGGTTATATATTTTTGATGACTGTCAATAAAGCACTCGACAACATTCGAAAAAGTCGCTATATTTACTATGATCTTAACCATAATTCACAAGTGATGAGATATGAATTTCCGTTTTGAAAGTTTCGAGATCCATCGGTATTGCAGTTCAATATAAAAGCCTTTTTACGAAGTAAAATTTTAAAGCTAAAAGATGATTTCTGAACAACTACAACTCCTATCGACCTTATTTCATGCTTCAAATTATTATTACTTAACATTTCATTTTTTGAATAATTTTTTGAACTCAGAATTTTTGTTACGTATGAGGGCACCCTGATTTGTAAAATTTTATTTTAAAAAGTTATTAAATAAATATTTATCAAGAATATTGAATGTAAATTGAACATTTTAATTTAATTTTTAATTTTGTACTGTAGATAACATTTTATATTAAGATAATATTGATGGAAATTTAAGTATATTCTATCAAAGATATTTGTACTAATTTGTACTAATATCTTTGATTCTATCAGGTATTTCAGGTTAGGTAGGTGAAATCAAAGATGTCTACAAGCTGATGGATGAACAATAATACCAATTGCATTGGGACAAAACATTATTTTTTTCAAAACTCAGAAAAAAATGGTTTTTCGCCATGAGTGTATTTGGATATTATTCTTTATTTTCTGAAAACTATTCGATTAAATTATAAAATCCATAAAAAAAGTGTAATGATTTTATTATTTAATTAAATAGCTTTCTCGAAATGAAAAATAATATCCAAATACACTTATCTTGAAAAATCGGGAAGAATGAAAAATTCTCGACACTGTAAAATTCCTGAATTAGAAAATCTCCGAATCATGAAATTCCCGAATAGGAAAATTCCATAATAATAAAATTCCCGGACAGTTTATAATATTACCGAAATGAAAAACTCCCGAATGATGAAATTCCCGATAGTTTATGATATTACCGAATTGGAAAATTCCCGAATAATAAAATTCCCGACATGAAATTGCCGAATTCTAGAATATCCAAATAACTAGAAAATTCCCCAATTATAAAATTCCCGAATTTAGACAAATGAAAAATTTTTTCGATGAATATTATTTATTCATTAAAAATACAATGATCAAATATTTTTATCAAAAAAAGTTTAATATTTAAAGTTTCTGAATTATTGAATTATTGAAAAAATATATTTTTGGATGAAAATTTTTGGACGACTGAAAAATTCTAGAAAATAAAATTCATGACTCTTTCAAATTCCCGATTTGGGAATCTCCCGAATAATACAATTTTTGTATATGTAATAAACTCCCCTAACTGGAAAATTCCCGAATAAAGAATTTCCGAACAGCTTATGATATCACCAAAATAGGAAATTCCAGACAGTTTATAATATTACCGAGTTTGAAAATTCCCGATAGAAAATTGCCGAATTATAAGATATCCGAACTGGAAAATTCCTGAATTATAAAACTCCCGAAACAATGGAAAAATGGTTTTCAATCAAAATTATTTATTAAAAATACAATCAAATATTTGTATAAAAAAAAATATTTTTTTCTGATCAAAGTTTCTAAAATTATTGTTTGAATTCAAAATAAAAATTATTGAAAAAATATATTTTTGGATGAAAATTTTTGGACCATTGAAAAATCCTAAAAAGTAAAATTTCCGAATAATATAATTCCCAAATAATGAAATTCCCGAATAAAAAATTCCCAAACAGTTTATGATCTTACCGAAATGGAAAATTCCCGACAGTTTATAATATTACCGAATTTTAAAATTCCCGCTAGAAAATTGCCAAATTATAAAATATACGAACTGAAAAATTCTTGCATTATAAAACTCCCGAAACAATAAAAAAATTGTTTTTCAATCAATATTATTTATTTCTTAAAAATACAATAATCAAATATTTGTCTAAGAAAAAATATTTTTCTTCTTCAAAGTTTCTAAAATTATTGTATGAATTTAAAATAACAATATTTGAAGACCATTTTCATCCAGAAATATATTTTTTTTTCAATTATCGTAATTTCAAAGTTAACCAATAATTTTAGAAACTTTAAACATTAAAAATAATTTTTTTCTTGATAACAATATTTTATTATTATATTTGTTTAAATTCGGAAATTTTCTAGTTCGGATATTTTATAATTTGGCAATTTTCTGTCGGGAAGTTTTAAATTCGGTAATATTATAAACTATTGGAAATTATCCATTTCGGTGATATCATAAACTGTTCGGGAATTTTCCAATTCGGGAATTTCATTATTCGGGAATTTTATTAACCAGAAATGTTATTACATATTCGAAAATTTTATTATTCGGGAATTTCCCAATTCGGGAATTTGAAAGAGTCGGGAATTTTATTTTCCGGGATTTTTCAGTCCTTCAAATTTTTTTCAAATATTGTTACTTTGAATTCAAATACCTAGATCCGCCACTGAATGTTCCAACTTCAAATATAATTCGATTCCTACTTTTTGGTTTTCTTCCTAACCAACAATACCGATTGTGGCAGGAAGTATATATAAAGTCTAATTATTTTCAAAATAACAATTAGGTAAGTAAAAAGTTGTTCTAAATCCAGTGTCCTGATTTATAGCTTTTCATGTATACTTTGCCGTTTTTCCATTGCTGCGAAGGACGTAGCAGACGACAGCTTTTATTCCATCGTAAGATAAACTTTCGCCAAATAGCATGTAATCTTTAACAGCTGAACATTTTACATGCAACAAAATTTAACTTCAGTTTTTTCTGTGTTCATAGAGGTAAGAATTCTATAAATATATAGGGGTGAGTGACGAGAGTTCTTAAATGCTCAAGAATTTATGTTGAGCAAATGCTCTCGTGAATATGCTCAGCATTTAAGCTCGAACAGAGCATTTATAGAGCATTAAAGAGAATTTAAAGCATTTATTGTTTAAACAAATATATATCAAACCTAATACATGTATTTTCACAAAAAAGTACTAGAGTGAAATAACCATATACTTTTTTTTAAATTACAGAGTTGCTACAGGTCAGGTAATTCTAGAAAGTCAGGGAATTCAGGGAAAACCTGACCGAGTTAGGGAATTTTCAATAAATTAAAGTTGAAATTAATTTTATTATTATGGTTGAAAATCGCAAATATTTGGTGGAAAATTAATTAATAAAGTTAATTGTTTTAACTGAAAATTTCACTCGTACATGTTTGATTCAAAATTTATCTTTTTAAGTTGAAAATTCAAATATTTGCTTGCAAATTCATGTACTTTGTTAGAAATTCATCTTATTGGTTAAAAATTTGAGAATTGATCTTTTTGGTTGAAAATGAGATTTTTCTTATTGAGAATTAATTTTTCAAACTGGAAATATAACTTCCATTTTTTCTCGAAAATTTATCTTTTCTGATGGAAACTTAACCTTCTTGGTTGAAAATTAGACTATTTCATTGAAACTTTAATTTTATTGAAAATTAATTTTTTTACTGAAAATTTAACTATTCTATTTTTAGTTGAAAATTTATTTGTTTTCAGTGAAAATTTAACTATTCGTTGACAACCCGTCTTTTTTTGTAAAAGAGTACTCTAATTAGTTGAAGTTTCATCTTTTTGGTTGAAAATTAATTTCTTTGGTTGAGAATTCGTTTGTTTTTTGTTTGGAAATTTATTTTACTGACGGATAATTATCCTACTTTATTTTTAGTAGAAAATTTATCTTTTTAGTTTGTAATGCATGTATTTGGTTGAAAATTAAATTTTCTTTAGTTGAAGATTCATCGTTTTAGTTGAAAATTCACTTTAACTATTACAGTTTTTGTTGAAAATTTAACTATCCTATTTTTTGTTAAGAATTAATTTCTTTCATTGAAAAAAACGGGTTAGTTGAAAATTCCTTCTTTTTATAGAAAATTCATCTTTTGGATTTAAAAATCCACTATTTGAACAAAATTTCATGTTTTTGGTTGAAAATTCATCATAGTGCTTAAAAAATAATTTCTCTGGTTTAGCATTAATTAATTTAGCTAAAAACTCGTCTTTTTTTTATTTACTTTTCTAACTGCAAATTGAAATATTATATTTTTGGTTTGTCAATTTAGCTTTTTTAGTTTAAAATTGAATTATTTTGTTGAAAAATAATTTTTTTGTTATAAAATTGTTTTTTTTTCGTTGAAAATTCGTTAAACATTCATATCTTTGTTTGAAGATTCATCATTTTAGTTCAAAATTCATTTCTTTGCTTGAAAATTTATCTTTTTGACTTGAAAACACAACTAAGAAGTGTTTAAAATATATTAAGAAGCAAACTTTATTTTGCATTAATATTATTAATCTTCTAGGTGTATGGTTAGTTCTATACCTAGAGGAATTTAGAACTTTTTTTTTTACGTTGAAAATTCAACTCCTTGGTAGAAAGTTGAACTACTTCAATAAAAATTCATTTTTTGGTTGAAGATTCATAATGTTAGTTGACAATTCGACTGTTTGGTTTGAAAATGAACTTTTTTGTTGAAAATTCTTTTTTTTGGGGGGAGGGGTGGGGATTCGTCTATTTCGCTTGGATATTCAACCATTTGATAGAAAATTCAACTATTTGGTCGAAAATTTGATTCAATGAAAATTCAAATATTTTATTTTTGGTGTAAAAGTGATCTTTTTCAGACTAAAAATTCAACTATGTCGTTAAAAATTCGTCTTTTTTTGTAGGAAATTAATCTTCTTGGTTAAAACTTCAACTTTTTGGTTAAAAATTATACATTTTGTTGAAAATTTGTCTTTTTTTGTAGAAATTAAATTTTCTTGGTTAAAAATTCAACTATTTGTTTATAAATAATACATTTTGTTGAAAATGTGTCGTTTTTGGTAACAAATTAATTTTTTGGTTGAAGATTATTCTGTTTTGGTTGAGGATTCAACTATTTTGTTTAAAATTCGTCTTTTTTGGTAAATTCAACTTTTTTATTGTAAATTAAAGTCGTTTTAATGAATATATCAAATGTTATATTTTTTGATTGAAAATTCATCCTCTTGATTGAAAATTCAACTATTTGATTAAAAATTAATGAATTTTGATGAAAATTCATCTTCTTTGGTAGAAAAAAAATGTTTGCTTAAAAATTCAACTGTTTGGTTGAAAATGAACTTTTTTGTTCAAAAATTTTTTTTTTTTTAAATTCGTCTATTTCGCTTGAATATTCAACCATTTGATAAATAATTCAACTATTTGGTCGAAAATTTGATTCAATAAAAATTTAAATATTTTATTTTTGGTGTAAAAGTGATCTTTTTTAGACTAAAAATTCAACTATGTGTTTGAAAATTCGTTTTTTTTTTTGTAGAAAATTATTCTTCTTGGTTAAAAATTATACATTTTGTTGAAAATTTGTCTTTAGAAAATTAATTTTTTGGTTGAAGAATTAATCTGTTTTGGTTGAGGATTCAACTATTTTGTTGAAAATTCGTCTTTTTTTGTTAAATTCTACTTTTTTATGGTAAATTAAAGTCCTTTTAATTAATATATCAACGATTATATGTTTTGATTGAAAATTCATCTTCTTGATTGAAAATTCATCTACTGGATTAAAAATTAATGAATTTTGATGAAAATTCATCTTCTTTGGTAGAAAAAAATTTTTTGGTTGAAAATTAATCTGTTTTGGTTGAGGGTTCAACTATTTTTTTTTAAATCCATCTTTTTTTGTTTAATTTAATTGTTTTTTTACGTTAAATTGAAGTCGTTATTAAAATATATTTTTTATTAAAAATTCTTCTTTTTAGATTGAAAATTCAACTCCTTGGTCGAAAGTTGAACTACTTGCTCAAAAATTCATTTTTTTGGTTCAAGATTCGTAATTTTAGTAGAAAATTCATCTCTTTTTCTGAAAATTTAAATTCTTTGTTGAAACTTTCCTCTTTCGGTGTAAACATTAATTTTTTTAACTGAAAATTGAACTATTTGGTTGAAAATTAATTTTTTTGTTGGCATTTCGTATTTTCGGGTAGAAAATTCAACAATTTGGTAGAAAATTCAAATGTTTTGTAGATAATCTTTTAGTTAATTGCAAATTACTTTTTTTTTAATGAAAATTTAATAATTTCATTTTTGGTTGAAAATTAATTTTTTTTAGTTAAGAAGTTGAACTATTTGGTTAGAAATTTATAAAGTTTGTCGGAAATTCCTCTTTTTCATCTGAAAATTAATCTTCTTGGTTAAAAATTCAAATATTTGGTTACAAATGTATGTATTTAGTTCAAAAAATTTTTCTTGGTTAAAAACTAATTTTTTAACTTAAAATTTAACTATTTGATTGAAAACTAACTTTTTTGTTGACCCTTCACATTTTCGGGTTGAAAAATTAACTGTTTTGTTAGAAAATTCATTTTTCGTCTTGAAAATTCAACTGTTTTGTAGAAGACTTGTTGTTTTTTTTTTTTAATAAAATTAGTTTTTGAGTGACAATTCAACGAAACTATTTTTGGTTGAAAATTGATCTTTTTAGTTCCAAAATTCAACTATTTGGTTAAAAATTTATGTAATAAATTGAAAATACATCTTTTTGGTAAAAAAATTAACCTTCTTGGTTGAAAATTCAACCATTTGGTTAGAAATTTATCATCGAACTTAATTCAAAACTGGAAAAGATTTCGAAAAATAAAAAACTAAATTTAGATTTGTGAAAATTTCGAAATAAAAGTTTGAAGCTTTGTAAGGATCTTTAAAGGTTTTAAGAAAATAAAAAAAATTCTTAAGTTTGTTGAGAAAATTTAAAATGATTTATCATTTTGAAAAATTAATTTTAAGAGAATATTTTAAAAGATTTTAAAGAAATTTGATTAATAATTGACAATTGAACAATAATTAATTTAGAAAATAATCGAGTAAGTTTAAAACATATTTAGAAGTTTTGAAAAGATTTCAAAACATTCAAAACACAACGTAGATTTTTGGAGATTTCAAACACAAAATTTATAAGCTTTTTAAGCATTTTGAAAGGTTTTAAATGAATAAAAAATTTGTATCAAAATTCCTAGAAAAACTAACAATAATTTTTTTTCGAGAAATTAATTTTAAAAGAATAATTAATAAGATTTCAAAAATTTTCAAAAAAGAACCTGAATGACTTTAAGGTCATTTTTTTACTTCTGCAGGATTTCAAAAAATTGTAGGAAAAATTCGAGTTCCAAGATAATAAAAAATTATTATTAGATTCCTGGGAAATTTTTAAATGATTTTTTCAAACAAATTTTCAAGGAAATATTTAAAAAGATTTCAAAACAATTTGACAAGCGTTGATTTATATATTTTTAAAACCTTAAAACTGTACAATGCATATAAGTTAGAATTTAAATTTTTGCAGTTTAACGGCTATTAATTAAGAAATGTTCAATTAAAAAGTGTTAAAAGCTTCCATTTTATACGCGTAAATTATTGAGCGTTTCAATTAACTTTTTTTCAATCTTAAATTTTAAAAGTTTACGATTGAAAATTATTTCACTTTGAGTGTTTTAATTTGCGGTTCATTTTTTATAACTTCAAATGAAAAAATTTTTATATTCAAGAGTTCGAATCTTTTAATTTCAATGACCGTGATTAATTCTGTCTCAATTGTTCAATTTTTATTTGCAGTCAAAAAGTTGTTTTTTTTCGACCTAGGATGACAAATATTGAGATCAATGCAATGATATAATTTTAAATGACATATATTGTGTCCAATCGATTGCTATATACTTAAAAAAAAACTTAAGGTTTTTTGTTGTTTAATAAAAATTATTCATTATTGTCTTTCAATATTCTACCATTATTTTAAAGTTTCCACATAGAAGCTTTTTTAAAATAGCAATCATGTACACATATTCATTTAAAATTATCTCATTGCAATATTCTAAATATTTGTCATCCTAGGTCGAAAAAGAACAACTTTTTCGCTGCAAAACTTGTAAATTCCTGTAGATTCTTGTAGTTGCATTTTTTTATCAATTCTTGTAGAAAATTAATCTTAATTTATAAGCGCCATTTTCAGAGTTCCAACATTCCTAATTCAGCTATGTAATATATTTGTTATATTGCAAATCAATGTTTAGCCTACACTATTCATCCGATATAAAAACTTTTTTCAAATAAAAGCTTTTCAAATTTTGAAAAGATTTGTGTGATTAGATTTTTTTTCATTGTTTAAAAATTTGTTATTTAACAACAAAATTGAATTATTTTTTTCAACTTTTCCCAAATGCAATTTCTTTTAACACATTCAGATTTATCAAAGAAGATCATAAAACAGTGTCACAACTACACTGAGCGAAGAATTCCCGTGTAGTTCGGGTTCACACCTCAATAGTTCGGGTGCTTTCTCTTTTTTTCTGTTTCACACGAAGGTTTGGCGCGCTTGCACTACTGAGACGTGCGATCACCCCAACCATTCGGGTGCTCACCTGAAACAGCAGCGGCCGAAGTGGTGGGGCGCCCGCCCGAATAGTTGGGGAGCTTGCACGAATGATTCGGGAGATTCGAGTCGTCAACCGCGTTGGATGTTGCGCGTTCGACGTTTGCGCATGTTCGCTAATGGCCGCAACTGATGAACATCAGGCTCTTCCCGAATGTCACTGTTTCTAGTTTATGTCGATTTTATTGTTCGTGTGCGAGATGTCAGTGGAATAAAGTGCAACTAGTTATCTGTTTTTTCTTTGGATAATCATTAACGAAGGTAAGAGAAATATAAAACATTATTCTTTGCTTGCACATGAGTCGAAAAATAAAATCATTAGCGAACATGCGCAAACGTCGAACGCGCAACATCCAACGCGGTTGACGACTCGAATCTCCCGAATCATTCGTGCAAGCTCCCCAACTATTCGGGCGGGCGCCCCACCGCTTCGGCCGCTGCTGTTTCAGGTGAGCACCCGAATGGTTGGGGTGACCGCACGTCTCAGTAGTGCAAGCGCGCCAAACCTTCGTGTGAAACAGAAAAAAAGAGAAAGCACCCGAACTATTGGGGTGTGAACCCGAACTACACGAGAATTCTTCGTTCAGTGTATATGGGAATAATTTTCAGTTGGTTAGAATAATTAAAAAAAATTGTCACTTTTTTGGGATTGGCATTGTTTGGCTTATTGAAATTAATAGACTTTGTATAAAATGTGAGAGAAATGAATATTCCATTACCATTAATTAAGAATAGATGTTTTTTGGTAATTGTTCAAACAATTGACTTGTCAATGAATAGGCTCAATGTTTTGTACGGAATCAACTAGGTATGTCTTTCCGATGACTCTTTACTATGATACTTTGCAAATCGACAACAATTATTCATTATTTAAACAATTTTTAGAAACAAATTCACATTTTGGCGATTTTTCAATAAATAGGCTCAAATATCTCAAGCTTCCCAAATAAAACTTGAAAAGTTGGAAATTAAAGAATAAATGTTCATGCTTATGTGAAATTTGATTAAAAATTTTTCAGTATATTTTACTCAAATCCACTGCAGTAGCTTTAATTTATTGATGCAATATTTTACTTAACTTGGGAAATTCTGAAAGCTAAATTTGACCAGATTTGAAAACTTATTAACTAACATTATAAATTTGGTTTATTTCTCAAACAATCGCATTTCTCAAAATTATCCTCAAATAATTTTGCACTCCCAGTCCAAAAGTCTCATTCCTAGCTTAATTTAGAAACTCATTAACAAATATCCTATTTTTTTTATTGCTTAACCAGTTTGTTTATGAAAGTTGAATAAAAATACTATTTTCACACTTAAAAAGCAGAATATAAAGGATTTTCATGGAGTCAATCTCAAAAGTGTCGTTTTTCAAATCTAACTTTAGAAATCTTTAACAACGACAAAAACAAAAAATTGCCTTTGATTAAGTGTTGAAAAAATTATTAAACTGAACTCGGCAAATTTTGAAAATAATTATTCTTCCTTTCAAAAAAAAATATGTTTGATATTATCGGCTCCAGACGATTTACTACTGGCATGTCTGTTTTCTCTTTATTAATTTAGGCCTCAATCAAAACAAACTTATTTTTCAAACAAACAAAAAAAGGAATTTAAAAAAAAGGTTGAATTTTTACCCAAGAAAAATTTTTCAGTCAATAAAAAAAAATCTCAGCCAAAATTTTAAATTGAAGAATCAATCAATAAATTTATAAATTTTTAAAATTATATAATTTTAAGCAATTTTAAGCTGGGAACATTAATTTATAAATCAAAATTTGTTCTAAAATCTTTTTAAATACTCTCTTAAAAATTTGTTTAAAAAAAATAATTTAAAAATTTTCCAGGAATCTAATGCAAATTTTGTTATTATCTTGGAACTCGAATTTTTCCTACAATGTTTTGAAAATCCGGCAAAATAAAAAAAAAATTGCTGCAAAATCTTCCAGATACTATTTTGAAAATTTTGTAAATTTTGTAAAATATTGTTTTAAATTAATTGTTCAAACAAGAAATCATTTTTAGTTTTCCTAAGAATTTTGATATCATTCTTTTTTCTTTTGAAACCTTTCAAAATGCTTAGAAAAGCTTCTAAATTTTGTGTTCAGAATCTTCAAAAATCTACGTTTTGTTTTAAATGTTTGGAAATCTTTTCAAGTTTTAAATTATTTTGGAATCTTTCCAAAACTTCTAAATATATCCTAAACTTAGTCAAATTTTTTCCAAAATAATTATTAACTAAACATTTTTTTCATTTTTTTATGAAAATTACGTTTTTCTTTTGGTTGAAAATTTTTTACCGAAAAGTCAACTATTCCATGTTTGGTTGAAAATTCATTTCTTTGGTTTAAAATCCCTTGATTTTAAATATTTTTTTAAGAATTCATGTATTTTGTTAAAAATAAATCTTTTTGGGTAGAAAATTGATCTTTTCCGTTGAAAATTCAACTGTTTGGTTAAAATATTTTTTTTGGTTAAAAATTCATTTTTATTTAGTTAAAAATAAGTTTTTGAACTGCAAATGTAACTGTTTCATTTTTGCTTGATAATTAATATTTTTTAGTTAAAATTTCAATTATTTTGATAGAAAATTCATATTTTTGTTTTGAAAATTAAACTTTAAAAAAAAATCATATCTTTGGGTTGAAAATTAAACTGTTTTGCAGAAAATTTGTCTTTTTGGATTGAAAATTCAACATTTTGGCTGAGATTTTTTTTCATCATTGACCGAAAAATCTTTCTCGTTTAAAAATTCCTAATTTTTGTATCAAAATTAGTATTTTTTGTTAATAAGACGGAAACAGAAGTGCCAGTAGTGAAACGTCTGGAGCCAGTAATATCAAACAAATTATTTTTGAAAGGAAGATTAATTATTTTCAAAATTTTCTGAATTCAGTTTTAAAATTTTTTTCGGCACTTCAGAAAAAGTTAGATTTGAAAAACGACAATTTTGAGTTTGGTCCATTAAAATCCTTTATATTCTGCTTTTCATGTGTTAAAATAGTATTTTAAATTATCTTTCATCAACAAATTGTTTGAGCAAGAAAAAAAATTATGGTGTTTGTTAATAAGTTTCCAAAATTAAGCTAGGAATGAGACTATTCATACTTTTGGACTGGGAGTGCAAAATTATTTAATGATAATTTTGAGAAATGAGATTGTTTGAGAAATAAACCAAATTTATCTTAGTTTAATAATTTTTCAAATTTGGCCAAATTGTAGCTTCCAGAATTAAAAAAAAAATATATATATATATATATATATATATATATATTTATATATATTGCACCAATGCATCAAAGCTACTGTAGTGGATTTGAGTAAAATATACTGAAAAATTTCCCATAAAATTTCACATAAACTTGAACATTAATTCTTTAATTTTTCTACTTTTTAAGTCAAATAAAATATCGTTGGAGTCGCTATAATTCGCAGATTTCGGATATTATGTTTATAAATTACCAAGTGCTAAATTTATAAAATGGTATATTCCGAATTTTAGTCCTCATTAGGTACAAAGAACTCCCGCTGACCAGGCTCGGCGGCAACAGTTCGACTGAGTGAGGGGAAGCCGTGTAGTGGGGGAACCGTTCGAAGGTAGCTGGGGCGGAATTGTCGTCTGCCTAATTTCAAGGAGTACAGTTCCACCGACCAAGCTTCGGCAGCGTGGAGTCGCTTATACGTGAGTGGCGTGGCGTATCCAGTGGCTTGGAGGTGGAGGGGATACATAGGTTGGAAAGAGAAGGCGGAACCACTCTCGGACTCCTCGCTTACTCATGTGTATCCCCTCCACCTCCAAGCTACTGGATACGCCACGCCACTCACGTATAAGCGACGCCACGCTACCGAAGCTTGGTCGGTGGAACTGTACTCAAGATCTCAGGTATGTCCGCGTCTAATCCGACGCCAGATATACTTGGCAAAAGCAAGTGAGGGGTAACTCGCGTAGCGCAATGGTGGGGGTATACTTAGCAAGCCAGCCGATGCGAGTCGGGCGATGACCGATTTAAATAACTATGTATTGTACAATTTTTGTTCCTTAGAGGGCTAATTAGCTCCAGGAACTTTTTAATGAATTACAAATTACAAAAATTACACAACATCGTGAAATTTGTTCTTTATAACTGACAACTACAAAAGAATCTTATTCCTTATATCAGTTGTCCGAAGTTTAAAGGACGTTAACTAGACAGTTCCATAACGCTTAGTCCTTGTGCAGTTATATGAGAAAAAAAGCTTTATAGCAATATGTTGCTAGGACGCTTTCTACTTTCAACCGCAGTTGAATGGGAGCAATCCAGAGGAAATTAATAGAATAAAACGCATAATTAAGATTCAAAATGTTTATAAAGGCTGGTATAATAAAAAAAATATTATAATAATTTGTGCTTATCTGATTAGTCATTCAGGAAGAAAAAATTACTCTTAAATAACTATAGGAATATTTGAAGACATATATTCAATGCCGATTTGCATTTTCTGCCATCTTCATAAGTACTTCAGCCATCTCAGGGCCAGTTTGTTGCACCATATTGTATAAGTATCCTTCTTTTTTTCTCAAGATTTCATAAGGGTGTCCAAATTCCTTTAAGATGAAGACATTATTAATGAATAAATTTTAATTAAATTTGCTTATAAGTATTGCCAATATTACATTTAGAATGTTAAATCATACTCACCACCATAGAACCAGAATCCATGATTATGAATTTATCACAGTCCATTACAGTGTTTAATCTATGTGCAATAATTAAAACAGTACAGTCTTTAAACCTCCTCCTAATAGTCTTTTGTATAAGCTCATCAGTTTTCAAGTCTACATTGGCAGTGGCTTCATCCAGCACTAAAATTTTCTTATTTCTAACAATGGCACGTGCCAAACAAAGAAGTTGACGTTGACCAACACTGAAGTTGGAGCCACCATCAGATACCTTGGCATAAAGTCCAGCATACAATTCCATAATGAAACTCTTCAGTTCCACTTCTGCTAATGCTTGCCATAAATCATCATCAGAATAATTGTCGAAAGGATCTAAATTTCTTCTTAGACTTCCAGCAAAAAGAAGAGGTTCTTGAGGAATAATACTGATATTAGACCGGACATCATGTAAGCCCAATTTACTAGTGGCTACACCATCAATATATATCTCCCCTTTTAAGTACGCTAATTGGAAGAGAGCAGCGATTAAAGAGCTTTTCCCCGCTCCTGTTCTGCCCACGATACCAATTTTCTCCTTGGGAAGTATCACAAAATTTAAATTCTTAAGTACTACCGCTTCTAAAGGATGATAGCTCAAGCATACATCTTTAAATTCTACACGTCCTTCAGAAGGCCAAGAAACTGGCGGTTTATTTTCTGGACTTGTTTCTAAGGGCGGTTCTTCTTCTAGATGACTGTATTCTCTGATTCTTTCAATAGATGTCATCTGGTTTTCAAGTTCTGCAATTTGCCTGAAACCAAATTGTAATATGCCAGAGAGCAAGAGACATTGTGTTATAACCAATCCTGCGTCTCCCGCAGAGATGTAGTCACTGATAGAGACGAAGAGGAAAATAACAAGACTTATGTAGAGAGAGCAAATAAACTGTAAATAGAAAGCAAAAGCTCTTGCACCAGAGGTAAACATGTACCAAGCTGATGAATGTAGATTTTGATAATCATCAAACTCTTGTGTCAGGATATTTTCAGCCTTAAATGCCCTGACGGTTGTGAGACCTTGTAAGGTTGCGCTGACATGGTTGAAGACTGGTGATCGATCTGAAAGTACATTTATGTTTTGAAATAGAATTTTAGGTTATTTTGATTCGAAATTAAAAATAATCCCTTACTTATAGATTCCAGGCGTTTCAAACTGCGACTTGTTCTGATATAGACAATAATCATTACATAAAATATGGAAGCAACAATTGCGGTGGGTATCAGAAGCCATGGAGTAACAGAAATATTGATCACCATAACTGCCACAATTAACAAACCAGCTTGGGCAATATCCTCTATAATGAGTGGCAGTTGCTTGTCAACTGCACCCATATCTTTCGAAAATCTAGGAAAAAGATATTTTTGTTCAGATGATTCACTAGAGTTTAAATTGTTTTAAGGATAAATCTAATTACCGGTTTAATATCCTTCCTGATGGATTTTCATGAAAAAATGACATCCTTGTACGCATGACGCTGTAGAACATGAGAGAATGTAGGTTTTGAGAGGACCTCATGCACATCTCACATAACATCAGGAAAAATGCATTTGCTAAAACTGCCGCTATGACAGTTAATATACTAAATGTCTGAATATACCACATATTGTCCATATCACCTGATAAAGTTGCATTTGTCCTTTTATCTATTTTATCAACCCAACTTGCCAGAAAGAAGTCTCCACAAGTGGCAACGATTTGGTACAAGATACTTAGGAAAATTGTTGAGAATACAATCCATATGTTTCCAACTGCTTTCAAATAAGAGAGATAAACCCTACTAGAAGTTTTGCCAACTGCTCGATGTTCGGCAATCTCTTGTGGTTCATCTTTGAGATTCTTATTCTCTTTAAGGTTTCCTTCAAGTGTAATAAATTGATCCTTATTGATTTCATGTTTCTCTTTAGAACCTTCATAACCATCATGACCATCGTCATCATTATCAACCGTGATTGGAAGTATTTTTAACAAGTCTAATCCTGACTCATGCAAACTATTAAAGTTACCTTCCATCTCCACTGAACCACTATTCAAAATGAATATTCGATCTACATTCTTCAGGTACTGAAGCTGATGCGTTACGAGGATTCTTGTCTTTCCTCTCAAGTATTTAGAAATACAAACGTCAAAAATTTTTCTGCCAACGTGGGTGTCAACAGCTGATAGAGGATCGTCTAACAGATAAATATCAGCATCTCTATAGACTGCTCTTGCCAGATTGATCCTGGCTTTTTGACCCCCACTCAATGTTATCCCTTTTTCACCAATAAGCGTTTTATCTCCAAAGGGAAACATGGAAAAATCTTGTACCAATTGACAAACCTTGACTACTTCTTCATACCGTTTCTTGTCCATTGGTAATCCAAAAAGTATATTCTGCCTGATGGAAGATGCAAATACCCAAGGTTCTTGACTAACATAAGCAATCGTTCCTGAAACTTGAACACTTCCACTTGAAAGTGGAAGTTCATCGAGTATGAGATGAAGCAAGCTGCTCTTACCGGATCCTACTTGTCCGATAATTGCAGAAAGTGAACCACGCTGAACATTAAAACTGATGTTATGAATGGTGTTTTTTTCAATCTCGGGCGACCACTTGGCAGATGCTTCAGTAAGTTTTACTGCAATATTGGGATCGCTTGTTTGATTATTAACATTACCATCTATTGTATGATGAACTTCTTTACGCATTAAAAGACGCTCAAGGCGTTTGATAGATACCAGCATTTTTGCTGTATACTGTATCCCTGTGGATAATAAAGAACGGAAGATTACTATAGCACCCTTCGAAATAATTGGATAGTTAATTTAAATTTTCTTTAATCACATCATCAACATCAATCCTTCACTCATCAATTCGTCAATCTACGATTACGTCGATGCTTTTCAATCCTTTTCTATCCAAAAGTTCGTATCTTTTTTAATATTTTTACATCCAGTCGGGGTCAGAAAAAATTTGCAACTAGAAATTAATAGAGATACCTACCAAGTGCCATATGGACGTTTATAGAAGTTCTTAATTCGTTATAAAAGGCTGTTACTATATAAACTTGCTCGGCCGAGACGTGATTTTCAGATAAAACGTAAGTTAATATGATAACAAAAACACAAACTAGTGGAATGTAAGTGTCAAAGCAAATTGTAATAGCGTCAATGAATGATATTTTCCTAAGAACATTCATCTCTTTCCTACAAAAAAATTCATGAACAATTCATACCATAGGAAAATTTAGTTTTTATGAAATACAAAACTCACGCTCTCGCTTTGTCAACCAGATGAGAAAATGGCTTTTCCCAAGCGTACATTTTAATGACTTGTACCCCATGGATGATTTCGTCCATCAGTGAAAGTCTCTTATCTGTCCGTAAAGAAGCCTTCTCCGTCAAATTATTCACCCATTTACCCAAGTATGCTGAAATTATTTATTTATCATAATATTATCTATCACAATTTATTACCTTTGGTTATTAATCTTAATTGGTTTATTTTTTACCTTGTACAGGAATGAGCATGAAAATAATTAATATTCCCATAAAACTCGAAATGTTTATTCGCTGGTAAAGTATTGCTGTGATAATTATTGCTTGAATGGGAGCAATCCAGAGGAAATTAATAGAGTAAAAACCATAATTAAGGCTCTCGACATCATTGCTTAAGAAATTAATTATCTGCGAAATACGAATAGAACAATACTATACATAATAAGGTGGCCTTATTTTTTTCAAAAATAGCTCTGCTAATGGATTATTTTACGTTGGCAAATGCATGCATGCCAATGTGAAATATTCCATTAAGAGTGAAAATGAAAATTAAATTAGCAAGTTTTTTTTGCAAAAATGCGTTCACGAGACCCTTGAATATATAATTTTTTTTATTCTGTCAAAAATCCGGGTGGTTTATTTCACTAACAATAAAACAGTGGATATATTGCAAAGTAAAATAATCTATGAGCAACGTCAATTAAAATAGAATAAGCTATTTTTTGCAAAAATGAGCCTAACAGCCCCCTAAATATATTTTTTATATTCTTTCAAAATTCCGGAGACATTTTGAAATCAATGAAAAATTTGTAGGGAAGCCATTTAAGAAAAAAGTAAAGCGTTTTTTTGACCACCCTCATGGGAACGTCTATTAATTGCGTGAGGGCGATTTTTGAAATTTTAGACACCCAACCCCTATTTCATCATTTTAGTTGAAAAATCTTCTTTTTTTTGGGTTCAAAATTTCAATATTTTGTTGAAAATTTTTTTTTTAATTTTTTTAATTATTTTTTTAACTGAAAATTTAACTATTGCATGTTTGGTTGAATATTCATCTTCTTTAGTTGAAAATTCAAATATTATATAATTAATCTTTTAGGTTCAAAATTCATTTCTTTGGTTCGTAAATTAGTTTTTTTTTATTGAAAATTAATTTTTTTTACTTAAAATTGAACTATTTCACGTTTGGTTGAACATTTATCTTCTTCTGTTAAAAGTTCAACAATTTGTTTGCAAATTTCTGTATTTTGTTGAAACTTTGTATTTTGTGGTAAATTAATCTTCTTGGTGACTAATTCACTTTTTTGATTAAAAATTCAACTATTGGGTTGAAAATTCCATTAAAAAATAAAACATTTGTTTGAAAATTCATGTATTTTGTTAAAGATTATTCTTTTTTGGTAGAAAATTAATCTTTTTGCTTGAAAATTCATTTCTTTGGTTGAGAATTAGTCTTTTTTTATTGAAAATTAATTTTTTAAATTAAAAATTCCACTATTCCATTTTTGGCTGAAATTTTTTTTATAGATGTTTAATTTTTTCGTTGAAAATTCATCTGTTTGGTTGAAAATATATCTATTTCGTTGAACATTTATTTTATTTTGTTAAAAACGTATTTGTCGAACTTAAAATTTAACTATTCTTTTTTTTAAACTGAAAATTAAACTATTTTATTTTTTGTTAAAAATTTAACTTTTTTAGTTGAAAATTCATCTATTTTGTTAAACAAATTGTCCTTTTTTGGTAGAAAATTAACCTATTTGGTTGAAAATTCATGTATTTGGTTAAAAATTATTCTTTTCTGGTAGAAAATTAATCTTTTTGGTTAAAATTGCATTTCTTTGGTTGAAAATTAGTTTTTGTATCAAAAATTTAACTATTTTGTTGAAAAATTATTTTATTTGCTTGAAAACTTATTTTCTTGATTAAAAATTAAACATTTATATTTTTCGTTGAAAATTTATCTTTTTTTAGTTAAAAATGCATCTATTTTGTTGAAAATTTGTATTTTTTTGGTAGAAATTTCAACTATTTGATTAAAAATGTATTTTTTTGATTGTGGATGCATCATTTTAGTTAAAAGTTTTTTTCTCGTTAAAAATGTAACAAATTTGATTGAAAATTCTTTTTTTTTTGAAAATTATTTAATTTTTTTACTAAAAATGTAGCTATTCCATTTTTGTTATAAAATTGATCTTTTTTAGTTGAAAACTCACTTATTTTGTTGAAAAATCGTCTTTTTTTTAGAAATAGTTCAATTATTTTGATGGAAAATGCATATTTTTGTGTTGTAAATTCAACTTTTTTTTCAAAAATTCGTCTTTGACTTGAAAACTTAACATTTTGGATGAGATTTTTTTCTTTGTTGATTGAACAATCTTGGTTAAAAATTCAACTCTTTTATTGAAAATTCGTGTTTTTTGGTTTAATTTAACAGTTTTTTATTAAAAATTAAAATATTTTCGGTGGAAATATCAACTATTACACTTTTTTGAATTCATGCCAAAAAATACAAATTTTTAACGAAAATATGCATTTTTAATGAAATAGATGAATTTTCTACCAAAAAATACGAATTTTCAATGAAATAGTGACATTGTCAATCAAAGAGATAAATTTTTGACTAAAATCGTTAAAGTTTTGTAAAAAAAAGCAACACAAATATTCAACAAAATAGAAAACAAAATAGGAATCTTCAACAAAAACAGATTGATTTTCAATCCAAAAAGACGAATTCGCAACCAAATAGTTCAAATTTGGTCTTAAAAAAGATTTTTCAGTCATGAAAGAAAAAAAAATTCAACAAATTTATTATTTTTGGGAGATAAATAATTTAAAATACAAAATAAAATTCTCTACCAAACATTCCTTTTATAAGTTTATATTGTTTTTTGAGTTGAATAAATAGACAACTTTCTTAAGATTCTTGAGAATATTCAAAAATTCTTTGAAGCTTCCAGATGTGTCAAAAAAGCAGAATTTTTTTTCAGGATTTTTAAAAATTTTAGGAAAAATTCGAGTCAGTCTGAAAGATATTTAGGACTTTTAGAAGTTTCGATGATAAATATCTCTTAAAATGACTCGAAAAATGCCTAAAATTGTGAAAAATCCTTCAAAATTAAAGAAAATTGCTCCTAAATCTTCCAGATATTTTCGAAATTTATAGAAATTTTCCCAGGAATCTCAAGAAAATTTTTTATTTTCTTGAAACCTCTCAAAACTTCTTAAAAAGCTTCGATTTTTTCGAAATCTTCAAAAATTTACATTTTGTTAAAAATTGTTGGAAATTTTCTCAAACTTAAAATAATTTTTCAACCATTTTCAAAACTTTTAAACCTTCTGAATATATTTTAAAATTCTTCGAATTCCTCCAAAATTTTTCTTGAAATTCTGGAAAATTAAAAAAGTTGCCTACAAATCTTCTAGATCCTATTTTTAATATTTTAGAAATCTTTTGATATTAAATTTTTTTTTTTATATAATCTTAAAATTCATTTTTCTGAATATAAAATCTGTTTAAATTATCCCATTAATTATGAGAAATATTTTTTATTATCGTGAAACCTTTTGAAATTTTTTTTTCAAATTTTGTATAAAATTTTTAAATCTTTCTAATCGAAAGATTTTGCTTAAAAATCTTTGTCATTCTTTTTCGAAATTTTAGAAAATAATTTAAAATCTTTTGAAATCTTTGTCAATTTACTCTCAAAATTTATTTTCAAAATAAAAATTCAGTTTAAATTTTCCCAGGAATTTTAAGAAAGTTTTTTTTCACTTTCTTGAAGCCTTTTAAACTTCTTAAAAAGCGATATTTTTTTCGAAATCTTCCAAAATTTACATTTTGTTTTAAATTTTGGAAATATTTTCAAATTTCAAATTACTTTTTCAACTATTTCCAAAACTTTTAAACCTTCTAAATATTTTTTTAAATTATTCGAATTTTTTCAAACTTTTTCTAGAAATTCTAAAAAATTACAAAAATTGCTTTAAAATTTCCCAGAATTTGTTATGAAGATTTTAGAAATTTTTTCTAATCTTTTAAAATCTTTTGTCATCTTTTAAAATGTTTTTAAATGTTCTCTCAAAATTATTATTTCAAAATAAAAAATCAGTTCAAATTTTCCCATGAATTCTAAGATTTTTTTATTCTAGTGAATCCTTTCAAAATCCTTAAGAAACTTCAAACTTTTTATCCAAATATTCAAAAATGTATATTTTTTAAAACCTTTGAAATATTTTCAACTTTTAAATTACTTCTTAATCTTTTTAAGATTTGGAAATGTCTCAAACTTACTTGCATTTTTTATAAATCTTTATAATCTTGCCAATTGACAGATTTTGCTTGAAAATCTTTCCAACTCTTTTTCGAAATTTTATAAAATAATTTAAAATCTTTTGACATCTTTGTCAATTTTCTTTTTAAAATTATTTTAAAAATAAAAAATCAGTTTACATTTTTCCAGGAATTTTAAGAATTTTTTTATTATCTTGATGTGCGGTGTTCACTCAGGCGTGACAAAACCGAGAGAGAAACAGGAGGGAGAACAAATAGTTCCGAGACTCTGGATTTATGGTCACGCTCAGCCCAAAACCGACACTAAATCCAGAGTTGACTGTATTTTCACGAATTTCGAAGATTATCAGGAGACTTGATTGAGATTTCGTAGATTTGAAGATATTTAAAAAGATTTGAGGGGACTTCAAAGGATTTTGACGGATTTCAACGGATTTTATGAGATATAAAGTGCTTTAAAAGATTTTAAGGGATTTCAAAGAATTTTAATGTCTTTTGAAAGATTTTATTGGATTTTAACGATAAATGATTTTTAAGATTCAAGCAATTTCAAAGATTTTTACAGGTTTTAAAGAGTGTTACCGCATTTTATAAGATTTTAAGAGATTCAAAAATAAGTCACTGGATTTCAAAGGATTCTGAAGGATTTTTTTGCCATACCAAAGTACAGTCGAATCTCGATTTAGTGATTCTGGATTTAGTGTTTCCGAGAATTGACACCGCGCCGCGGGAATGGGTGCGAGGAGCTGCGGGGGGATGTGCGGTGTTCACTCAGGCGTGACAAAACAGAGAGAGAAACAGGAGGGAGACAAAATATTTCCGAGACTCTGGATTTATGGTCAAGGTCAGCCCAAAACCGACACTAAATCCAGATTTGACTGTATTTTCACGAATTTCGAAGATTATCAGGAGATTTGATTGAGATTTCGAAGATTTGAAGAGATTTAAAAAGATTTTAATAGATTTCAGGGGATTTTAACAGATTCGCAAAGATTTCAAAGTATTAAAGGAATTTAAAGGATTTTAAGAGATATAAAGGGGTTCGAATGATTTTAAGGGATTTCGAGGAATTGTAATGTCTTTTAAAAGATTTTATTGCATTTTAACGATAAATTATTTTGAAGATTTCAAGCAATTTCAAGGATTTTTACAGTTTTTAAATAGTTTTACCGGATTTTATGAGATTTTAAGAGATTTAAAAATAAGTCACTGAATTTCAAAGGATCCTTAAGGATTTTTTGCGAAACCAAAGTACAGTCGAATCTGGATTTAGTGTTTCCGGGAATTGACGCCGCGCCTTGGGGATGGGTGCGAGGAGCTGCGGTGTTCACTCAGGCGTGACAAAACAGAGAGAGAAACAGGAGGGAGACAAAATAGTTCCGAGATTCTGGATTTATGGTCACCCTCAGCCCAAAACCGACACTAAATCCATATTTGACTGTATTTTCACGAATTTCGAAGATTATCAGGAGATTTGATTGAGATTTCGAAGATTTGAAGAGATTTAAAAAGATTTCAATAGATTTCAGGGGATTTTAACATATTTGCAAATATTTCAAAGTATTAATGGATTTTAAAGGATTTTAAGAAATATAAAGAGGTTTCAATGATTTTAAGGGATTTCGAGGAATTGTAACGTCTTTTAAAAGATTTTAATTAACTTTAATATATTGTGAGAGATTTCAAGAAATTCGGAAAGCCTTCCACGGATTTTAAGGATTTCAGTAAATTCAGTGGATTTTATACGATTTTTAGAGATTTTAAGGGTCTTCCACGGATTTTAATGGATTATAAAGGATTTTTGAGATTTCAAGTGCTTCTAAGGATTTTTACAGTTTTTAACTTTTTTAAGGATTTTAAGACATTTCCAGACAGCTCAATCGTTTTAAAAGAATTTTAACAGATTATGTACAATGTCCAGGGAATTCAAATTATTTCAAGAAAAAATGTATATTATCAATCAGATTTCACACATGATTAAACTCCTCGACTCTATATTTATTGGACGTATGTGATATAAAATATTATAAATCAATACAAAGTTCGGCGTTAAAACGATTACTTCGGAAAAATAATTTTTCAAGAAGAAAAAATCTGCCTCAGCCCGGATTTGAACCGGGAACGCCACTATCCATGAGCGGAGCGTTAATTACGCCAACACGACCTCAGCAGATCTTTTCTTGTTCTCTATAGCTTTTTACAGGGGAATATTATACGATTTTCTCCATTGCGACAAATTTACCATTTTTTATCAACGTGGCTTTAATCTAATTAATATTTGGAAGATGTTATTACCATTTAAATATGTTGACGTCCAAGTTTTTAAATAATTAATACATATTTCGATATTAAAGGATTAATTCGGACAAGAAAAAGAAAGGATCTGCTCAGGCCTCGGTGGCGTGATTGGTCAACGCTCCACTCATGGATAGTGGCGTTCCCGGTTCAAATCCGCGCTGAGGCAGATTTTTTCTTCTTCAAAAATTATTTGTCCGAAGTAATTGTTTCAAGATCGAAATTTGTATTAATTAAACAAATTTTAAATAAATGAAATGAATAATTTATTTAATTTTTCTAATAGTTTGTTCTTACCTGGCCTGTTGAAGCATCGCTTTCTTCGGAAGCTTTAGATAATCTTAAACATTTTCTGTACACAATGGCAGAGCAGGAAATTCTAAATTTCATTCCCAAATGTGCCATGGCATATTGTCGATGGTGTGTGATAATATTGGTTACAATTTCACAAAATGCGAAACCTGAAGCCCAATAAAAAGCCTCGCTCTTTTGCATCTCATTTTTATTATTAAAATAACTTAACACTTTAGCAAATAGTAATACTTGGAGAATTCTAAAATAAAACGTCAAATTAGAGGGTATAAATGTGAGTTTTGAAAAAATAATAAAACTAGGGGCCTAATTAATAATAATAATAATTTTCGAATTAATTCGTTTAATCACTTTGTCCATATTGAAACTCGTTTTTTGTCTCGCGACTTTTTTTATCATAGCAATGTAATAGATTATTAGTATATTAATTAGTATATCAATTTTAATGTTAAGTTACAATTTTATTATGTAATAACAATTTAAAATTCTTGAATTTTAGAAGCACTGAATTTAAAACATTCAGTTTAGTTTTCAATTTTAACCTTTAAAATTTTAATTTTTAATCGTTTTGAAATAGTACAATTTAAATTCGTTTTAATTTTAAATATTCCAATTTTCAAAATTCTAATTCATTTCCCGGCTCACAAAAATTTTTCCCGGTCATTGAAATTTAGATTGAAAACTGAACTTCAATTAAAACATCGAAAGTTTAACTCTTTTGAATTTTAAACTTTGAAAATTAAAACTTAAAAAGTTAATTCAAACGCTCAATAATTTACATATATATATTTACATAAATATTTCATTTTTTCTCAATAAATAAATAAAAAATTAAATTAAATATAAAAAAGCTTTTAACACTTTTAGTTGATCAATTTTAAAATTAAATGCCGCTAAACTGCAAAATTAAGAATTTTCAACTTTTATCAATTGTACAGTTCAAAGATTCAAAAATATATAAATCCATGCTATCATTTTAAACGCTTTAAATAGAAGAATAATTCAAAAAATTAATAAATTAAAAAAATTATATTATGTTACGCAAAAAATTAGAAACATTACAAATGTTTTTTAAAATAAACACTTTTTCAATTGGAAGTTAAATTATTTTAATTTTAAAAATTCATTAAATATACATTAAAATTTCTTTTTAAATATTTTTAAATATTCTCCTCAAAAATTTTTAAAAATAAAATATCGCTTCACATTTTTTTCAGGAATCTTTAGAAAATTTTTGTATTATCTTGAAACCTTTTAAAATCTCGAAATAGCTTCAAAATTTTATTTAAAAATCTTCAAAAATCTACATTTTATTTTACACTTTTTGGAATCTTGACGAATTTTAAATTATTTTTGAAACTTTTTCAAAACTTCTAAACATCTTTAAAAAGGATTCGAATTTTTCCTAAAATTTTTAGTAAATCCTGGAAAATTAAAAAACTTGCTTTAAAATTTTCCAGCCATTTTTGTATACTTTTGAGAATCTTTTGAAGTTTTTAAAAATATTCTCTTAAAACTAATTTTTAAAAATAAAAAATCATTTTAATTTTCCTAAAAATCTTAACAAATTTTTTTTATTCCTTCTCAATTTTCTTCAAATGTTTCAAAAGCTTCTAAATTTTTTGTTTGAAATCTTCAAAAATCTACATTCCGTTTTACATTTTTTTAAATCTTTTCAAGTTTTCAATTATTTTTTAATCTTTTCAAAACTTCTAAATATCTCTTAAACTTTGTCTAAAGTAATAATTGTTCAATTGTTATTTTTTCGTTGAAATTTGTTTTGATTTTTTTTAATTCTTTGTGAATATTCTGTTAAAATTAATATATTAAAATAAAAAATCACTTAAAATTTTCACAGGAATCGTGAAAAAAATTTTATTATATTAAAACCTTTCAAAATCCTTAAGAAGCTTGAAAATTTTAATTCGAAATTTTCAAAAATCTATATTTTGTTTTAAATCTTTTGAAATCTTTTCAAGTTTTTAAGTAAGTTTGAATCTCTTCAAAATTTTCTAGTATCTCCTCAAATTACTCGATTTTTTTTTTTTTTTGAATAAATAATTGTTTATCCACTATATACATCAAAATTAAACAATTTCATTAACAAATGAAAAGTTTTTTAAAATAGAACAATTATAGTTAACATTGCAAAGTTTAAGGTATATTTCAAAATCTTCAGAAATCTACATTTTATTTTACACATTTTGGAATTTTGACCAATTTTAAATTATTTTTGAAATTTTTTCAAAATTTCTAAATATCTTTTAGAACGATTTGAATTTTTCCTAAAATTGTTAGTAAATCCTGGAAAATTAGAAAACTTGATTTAAAATTTTCCAGACTTTTTTTTACAACTTTGAGAATCTTTTGAAATTTGTTTAAATATTCTCTTGAAACTAATTTTCCAAAATAAAAAATCATTTTAACTTTCCTAGAAATATTAAAAAAAAATTTATTCTTTTTAATATTCTTAAAATGTTTAAAAAGCTTCTAAATTTTTTGTTCGAAAACTTAAAAAATTTACATTTGATTTTACACTTTTTGGAATCTTGACAAATTTTAAAATTTTTTTGAAATTTTTTCAAAATTTCTAAATATCTTTTAAATTGTTCGAATTTTTCCTAAAATTTTTAGTAAATCCTGGGAAATTAAAAAACTTGCTTTAAAATTATCCATAATTTTTCTACAATTTTGAGAATCTTTTTTGAAATTTTTAAAAATATTCTCCTAAAAATAATTTTTCAAAATAAAAAATCATTTCAATTTTCCCAAAAATCTTAACCAATTTTTTTTATTCTTTTAAATTTTCTTAAGATGTTTAAAAAGCTTCTAAATTTTTAGTTCGAAATCTTCAAAAATCTACATTTTGCTTTATATTTTTTTTAATCTTTTCAAGTTTTCAATTATTTTTTAATCTTTTCAAAACTTCTAAATATCTCTTAAACTTACTTAAATTTTGTCTAAAGTAATAATTGTTCAATTGTTATTTTTTCGTTGAAATTAGGTTTTTTTTTTAATTCTTCATAAATATTCTGTTAAAATCAATATATTAAAATAAAAAATCAATTAAAATTTTCACAGAAATCTTAAAAAAAAATGTTATCATATTAAAACCTTCCAAAATCCTTAAGAAGCTGGAAAATTTTAATTCAACATTTTCAAAAATCTATATTTTGTTTTAAATGTTTTGAAATATTTTCAACTTTTAAAGTAAATTTGAATCTTTTTAAAAATTTTTAGTATCTCCTCAACTTACTCGAATTTTTTTCTAAATAAATAATTGTTTATCTATTATATACATCAAAATTAAACAATTTCATTAACAAATAAAAAGGTTTTCAAAATAGAACAATTATAGTTATAATTGCAACGTTTAAAGTTTATGGTTTTATTTCAAAATCTTAAAAAATCTACATTTTATTTCACACTTTTTTAAATCTTGACCAATTTTAAATTATTTTTGAAATTTTTTCAAAACTTCTAAATATCTTTTAAAATAATTCGAATTTTTCCTAAAATGTTGAATAAATTCTGGAAAATTAAAAAACTTGCTTTAAAATTTTCCAGACTTTTTTACAATTTTGAGAGTCTCTTGAAATTTGTTTAAATATTTTCTGGAAACTAATTTTTCAAAATAAAAAATCATTTTGATTTTCCTAAAAATCTTTAAAAGAAATTTTTATTCTTTTCATTTTCTTAAAATGTTTAAAAAGCTTCTAAATTTTGTGTTCGAAATCTTCAAAAATCTACATTTTGTTTTACATTTTTTTTAATCTTTTCAAGTTTTCAATTATTTTGTAATCTTTTCGAAAATTCTAAATATCTCTTAAACTTACTAAAATTCTGCCTAAATTAATAATTGTTCGATTGTTATTTTTTCGTTGAAATTAGGTTTTTTTTTAATTCTTTGTAAATATTCTGTTAAAATTAATATATTAAAATAAAAAATCACTTAAAATTTTCACAGGAGTCTTAAACAAATTTTTTATCATATTAAAACCTTCCAAAAGTCTTAAGAACCTTGAAAATTGTAATTCGAAATTTTCAAAAATCTATATTTTGTTTTAAATTATTTGAATTCTTAATTGTTTGGTTTAAATTTTAAACGTAGAAAATTGTCTGATTTTTGAAGTTCTTTGTGAATAAATTCAAAATAATGAAAAATTAAGACAATAATTTATCAAATGTAAGCCTTAAAACTAAGAAGATTTTAGAACCAGGCCTTAAAAATTGAAAAATTTTTCATTTCAAAATTTTCAAAAATATTGAACATTACCAACTCAACTTTAAAAAAAACAATTTCGAATTGAAAGTCTTAAAATTGTGCAATTTCAAAAATTGCAATCATATATAGAAATCTAGTGAAGCTTAAAAATTAAATGATTTTAAATTAAAAATACAGAAAATATCTTGTTTAAAAGAAAAATAGATAAAACTTAAACTATTTGAAATTGATTTCTCAGTAATTGAAGAATTTCTTTAATTTTGAATGCTTACAATTTTAGAGCTCTGGATTTTCATGCTGAACATAAATTTTCAATTTTTTCCTTTCATAATTTTTAATTTTGCAATTAAAATTAAAATAGTTACATTTTGAAAAGTATAATTAACTTTTAGAAAAAAGTTAATTTATAAAAGATTTAAATTTATTTAAAATAATTCAAACTTTAAAGGGTTTGGCTATAAAAAAGTTTTAATATCACAATTCTTGGTAACTAAATATTTTTTCAGTTTTAAATAAAGTTTAGATTCGTTTAATTTCCAACGTTCCGTAGTAGCATTTTTTTTCATTTGCAATGTTTCCCATTTGAAATTAATTTTTATTCTGAAAGTGTTTTTTAGAATGATTCAATTTAAAACGTTTATAATTGACAAATTTTCCGTTTTAACATTGAAAATGACGGTGAAATTATTTATTGATTTTAGACAAATTTGTCTACTTAATTTTATTGTTAAATTACAATTTTCGTATGTAATAACAATTTGAAATTTTCTTAAATTTTAGAAGCATTTCTAAATTTGTTTGAATTTTAAATGATCCCATTTTCAAAATACAAATCTAAATATATTTAATTTATAACCTTTTGAAATAGTCCTATTTTCGAAATTTCAATCTGAAATCATTCAATTTCGAGATTCTGTAATTCGAAATAAAATCGTGAAAAGATTAAATCAAAGTAAAATTTATTAAATTAAAATTAAATAAAAAATGCTTTGAATTAGAAATGATACAACTTCAACACCCTTCTAATTAAACTGTATATTTTTCATTAAAAAAAATGTTCAATTTTAAACACTTTCAATTTATTATTATTTAATTTTAAATGTTTTTATTTAGAAATGATAGGTACAAGTTCAATTCCTTTTCATTCCATTCGAAATATTGTCCTTTTTCAAAATTTTACCTAAGGGGATACCTCCCTACAGTGGATAATGAATAATTAAAAATAGTAAATGTACGTCAAAAAGTAATTTAATTTAACAAATAGTTAATCCACGATACGTGTTCATAAATTAAATTTCAAATTAATTATTTTAGGTATATTTGCGCTCTGAAATAATAATTATCCACTGTAGATTGCATTATCCATTGTAGGGCTACTGATTAAAATTGCTGAATTTCAAACACGTTCAATTTATTATTAATTAATTATAAATGCTTTTATTTAGAAATGATAGGTACAAGTTCAATTCCTTCTCATTCTATTCGAAATATTTTTTTTTTCAAAATTTTAACCCAGGGGATACCTCCCTACAGTGGATAATGAATAATTAAAAATAGTAATATACGTACAAAATAATAAATAATTAAGACACGATCGTGTTAATAAATTAAATTCAAAGTTAATTATTTTATGTATATTTAAATTTTGAATTAACAATTATCCACTGTAGGTTGCCTTATCTACTCCCAATCTAAAATTGTTTGATTTGGAAGGTTTTCAATTCAAAATTGTTTTTTAAATTCAAACACTATTAATTCGAACTTATTAATTAATTATTATTAGTAGTTTAAAATTTTTTTTAAGTTAATAATTAAAACTTTGTTCAAACTTAATAATTAAAACTTCGTTTATTAATTGATTTCAAAATTGTTTATATTTTTATGATAGAAAATAAAAATTCAGAGACGAGGACGCTTAAAAGTTTAAAATATAGATACCTAATGAAAAGTGCATCAATCATTTGCCAGAGGCCTATCTCCATAAACTTTCGTCCAAAGGACTTTGCAAGGACTCTAATCAAACTAGGCTTTCGAATTTTTTGTTCATTGTACATCTTTTCTTCTTTCATCCAAACATCAGATATGAGATCTCCTAAGACTTTGCTGGAGTCTTCCTTTAAAGAGCAGTAAATATCTGTCATCTCCAAGTCTCTTTTACATCCTAAACGAAATATTTCATATAGCCATCTGCGAATTTAAATTAAACAGATTTATTAACTCAACGTTCTGTTTTTTTTGTGATATCTTTTTTCCTGTTAAATAAATAAAAATGAAAAAATTAATGGACGTAATATACTAATTTTTAGAATCTGTCCGTATGTCCTACTTTTTTCCCAAGGAGGGGAAATTATGGGAGGAGGATTAGGAGAAGTAGGTAAAATCAGGAGAAATGAGGTGAGGGAAAATTAGTGGAGGAAAATTAGGGGAAAT
>CAKNYM010043022.1:1262-18387 GCA_932195095.1 Andricus curvator | reverse complement strand
ACTTCCTTATCCTTTATCCTATTTTTATTTCTCATTACCCCCAATTTTTCTTCCCAGCTCTCCAACTCCACAACCGCCACTTCTTTCTCCTTCCTCCCCTCCAACTTAACTTTCCCTACCCTGCCTTTATTCCACCCTATGCTCTGTAGCAGCGCTTCCACACCCTCCCTTTCTTCCCCGCTCTTCATCTTCAACCCTCTTATCACAATATTATTTCTCCTGTCTGCCTTCTCCTTTCTCTCCATTCTCAACTCCATTGCCCTTATCCTTTCCCTATCCGCCCTCTCCTCCTTTTCATTCCTACGCTCTCCCACTTTCTCTTCTATCATATTCCCTACCCTCTCCCAAATACCTTTAATCTCGCCCCCGCTACTACCCCCGACTCCTATTTCCATTTCCGTCCTGCCCTCCACCTTCTCAAGCCTTTTTTCCGTCCTTTCTTTCCACGCCCTAATCTCCTCTTCCATCTGTTTTATTTTAACTTCTTTTTCTTTTCTTTCCCTCTCTAACCCATCTACTCTCTCTCTCAGCTCTTTCACCTCCTTTTCCCATTTCTCATCTCTGATTCGCAGGTCTTCCCTCATACCTTCCATCTGCTCCTTGGTCCCCCTTACTTCCTCCCTCAGCCCCCTGATCTCGCCTATCAACATCCAGAGAGCCTCCTTTTCCAACATCCCCTCCATTTTTTTGGGGGGTGACCTCGGGGTTATCCCGCTTTTTTTAAACGGGCTCTCGACCTCGCTTTTCTCCGGACTCTCTTGGCTGTCTCTCTTCCTTTTCAAGAGATCCTCCCCGTCACTTGCGCTTGACGCTCTCTCCCTTACCTTCTCGCTTCCTTCGTTGCCACCGTCCCGATTTCTCCCTCTCCCCGACGCACCGCTCGACACCGGGCGACGCGTTGTTGGCCGTCGTGGCTTGTGGAAAATTCCCTCCCCGTCGGTTTCACTACCAGCACTGCCAGTACTCTCGCTGCCCACCTCCCGCTCTACCGCCGGTAAATGGGATCTATCCATGCAGTACCTGCCGCAACCGACAGATGTCTCTGCAAAATTTTGGCGTCTTTCGCCGCCAAATTTTCCTTTTTTTTCCCCCTTTTTTTTTTCAATTCCTCAGTCCCTGCGGACACCCCTTTCTCTCCCTTAGCATCCCCTAACTTTTCGAGAACCACCCTTGAACCCTCGAAAGCCCAGGACTCCTGACCACGAACTCCCCCGCTTACTTGCCAACCTAACCTCACTTTCCCTATCCAGCTAGATACCACCTCCCACACACGCTGAAACTCACTTTTTATCTCCACAATTCACCCCACACAACCCTACTCACCTCCTCGGCTTCCACCCTCACACTCCACTCACACCTTCCACACAAATTCCGTAAAATTCTCTCTCCACCTGTCACTTAACACGTTCTCACTTCCGCCACCAACATGCAAGTCCTTGTTTTGTCAGTAGTTTTGACTAATTCAGAATTATTTCAAACATAACATTTTAATAAGGAAACGATGGCAAGAATAGCTGTTAAATTCTCACTATCAGATAACTTATGAACTTGCTTCGATTTTCCGTAGGTCGCAAGCTTGTTTACCATGGTTATTCTTTTCGGTGAATTGATGAGCTAGGACCAACATCAACCCCTACTTGAGATAAAGATTTGTTAGGTAAATAGTTCTACCGGAAAATTGGGCTGTGTGCCCGGATAATTTTCTGTTTGCCGGTTGATTAGCTGTGTGTCGGATAAATAATTATTCCACAATAGAAAAGAACTGGTTTTATCGTCTTTAAGTATGACCTTATCTTTTTGGTCAGAATTTTACCCTGTTGACGGATCATCGGCTCTTGGTATTGTTACATGGTCTTAAAAACCGCGGATGGCTCGCTGGAAGATCAAATTAAGTGAATTTGATTATGCAATTGTATATAAGCCAGAAATATTACAACTTCATATATTATAGGCGATTTATAGCTGACTTTGCGAAAAAATCAAAACCTCTAACACAAATTTTGAAAGACAACGAAATCTTCCAATGGAAAGAAGCAGAAAATCGATTACTTCAGTATCCAGATTTCTCAAAACCCTCTTTAGTTACAACAGATGCATCAAACTTTGCTCTAGCAGCCATTCTTAATCAAGGACAGATAGAATATGATATTCCAATATAATTTGCATCAAGAGTCCTTCAAATTGCAGAGTAGAATTACTCAACTATTTAAAAAGAACTTTTAGCGATATTTTTCGCAGTCATAGACTTCAGACCTTACATTTATGGCCGTAAATTTACCTTGGTCACTGATCATCGACCTCTGGTATGGCTCTATAATTTAAAGGACCCTACATTCCGGCTTGGGAGATGTTGAGTAAAACTTTTTGAGTATAACTACGATATCGTCTACAAACCAAGTAAAATTAATAGTAATGCAGATGCTTTATCTAGAAACCCCGATGATATAGAAAAAGAGGGCTCTCTCCCTGTAACGTTGGTGGATGGTCATGTTTTGAAGTACGCGAACTCCTATCATGCCCGTCTGTCATTGGAGCAGGATGAAGAGAGTCTTCAGAAGCGGAAGCTTGTGTATAAGCATTAATAGGAAGAATTTTTCTGAGGGGAACATTCCCCAACGCCGGCAAGGTTTAAGCTGCCAAAGTTGAAGGAGACAATGACGATTTTGTCTCGAAAAAAAAAAGAAAAAAAAAAGAAAGGGAGGCAGGAAATAAGACCTCACAAAAATTAACAAATTAGGTGCCCCATGATCAGAGCGTACATGGTAACCACTGCTGGTATAATCTGGGGGGATTGAGATCCTTTGGTTATCGTTGTTTAAAGATGTTAGGGATTCATGCGGAATCGGGGTACCCATTCCCCAGTCACTCTGTTGAAGTACACGCCGATGTCCAATTCGGATCTACTCTCATCGGTTTCAGTATGGTCAACGAGCATCTGCCTGAAATAAAATAAGGGACCGATAACCAAAGAATCGGCTCTAATGTTCCATCACACTTGTTGGGGATGAAGCCCTCTGGTATAGAGGAAGCCCTCACTCTGAAAATGGGTGAGGAGGGTGGCGGAAGGGCTGATTGCGAACTCAGAAAAATGAAAAATAAAATAAAAAGTCTGTAGATATGATCAATGTCTGTAAATAATGAAGAATTGTAAAAAAATAGTTGTTTGACATAGAAGGTTTGAAAAAAAAGAAAAATCAAGGAAAGTTAGACGATACCGTAGTCTACTCAAGGTACATTTTTTAAAAGTATTATTGCTAAAAATCTGAAGGATAATACAGTTTTCGAAATACTGATGACATTTCAAAAGTATTATATTGAAAAATTATGATAGCCCCTCTATGACCTATTTTCTAGAAAGCTATGGAAAATTTGAAATGTTCAAATCAGAACACGAACTAAATGACGAAGATTGTTCATTTCGATGAATTGAATTAGCAGCACACCCTTTAAATAATAGAATTAGTTTTTTTTAATTGAGAAAATACTTTTGTATTTTCCCTATTTTAAAGGGGGACGGTTTGGTTGATGTGCACATTTAAAATACGAAGTTCAAACAATTAAAAAAAAGAAAAAGAAAAGAAAACCAACATTTTCGAAATTTCTCAAGAAACTTGCAGTTTAGAAAAATATGTAAAAAAAATAGGCTTTTCAATATAAATTATATAAATGAGGAATAAGCATTGGAGCACTTTGAAACAGTAGAGAACGAAATTCTCATGACTATTTAGTTTTCGATACTGATAAATATTATTGGATAATTAATGATTTTCTGCGTGAAAGCAGATGCTTTTCGAATATAATCTTGATCGCCTCGAACCTATAAATAAAAAAAAAATCACAAAAATCAAATTCAGAAAATAAATATAAAATATTAACAGAGAAACTTATCTGATAAAACTCATCAGTGGAGGAATTTAGCCTTGTAGAGAATTTCAGCTAAAATCTTTGGGATTTGGATGTTAAAAATGAGGTCCTAAATTGGGCATATTTATTGAATAGGCAATTCCGTGCGAAATAAGAAACTGCAAAGACAAAAAGATAAGAAATTCTAGAATAGGAATTCCATCAAGAATTACAGCTAAAATGGTAAAAATTGCATTGATTTAGATTATATAATTTAAACGTGACTTTAGCTGTCCAACTTGTTTATCGACTACTCATAACGTGCATCTACTTACTGTTCATCCGTAAATGAATTTACATTGCTTGCATTCGTTAGAACTCTGGAAGAGAAATATTGAAATGACGATAAATAAATTATTGAGAATATTAAGTTGTGTAAAAGTTGTTTTCCCATTGTGTCAACAACTTTTTAAATAAGGGGAAAGGTGTGACGGCATGCGCATTGCCGTCGATAAAATCATTTTTATTTCATAACCAATTCGATAGAGAAGAAATCTTTCTTACCATTACTAGTATAGAAAAGATTCAAAAAGAGGAATTATTGATTTACTTTAACAATTTCTATATTTAATAATTTTAGTCTATGAAAAAGAAGCTTTAATATATTTTGCAATAACTATATGAATTCCCCAACATACTCTCTCTTTCTCTTCATTCGAAAAAAGAATAATCCTGATTCAATTTACGAAAGGGCATACATTTGTATATGTAAAAAGTAATTATAATTGCACATTAATATCTATGAAACTATAGACTAATTGTTTTAGAATGTTTATGTTTAAGTATCGTATCGTATTTCCTCCGGGTTATACACTCGTCAAACTTACTGCGCAGTTTGGTACCCAAGATGGATTTAGAGGTTAGGAACTTGAGACCTTGAGCTATTTTTAGTATCATTAATGGGCCATGGCGCCAACTAGACGCCATAAAAAACGATCTTTGGACTTTCAAACAGGAAACCGTCACTCGAAGTGATTGACGGTTATCCTGTCGAAAAGTCGAACTTTGGACCCAAGTCCTTGAACTGTCACTCACTTTAATTGCCTGAAATTGTAGGAGGAGTAAAGTGACCTCATTTATGATTGGTTATTTGGCTCTAAAATTGAGTGACGTCAGCATTCCCATTGGCTAAACTCTAAAAGTAGGGATAAACCCCGCCCAAAATGAGCTTTTAAATATAGATGCAGAGCACAGAAAAGTTAGAATTTTGTTTTTCGGCGCGCTTCTTTAACTTCGAACCTACGGTACTCGTTATTTAGTTTTTTAAATTAATATAGTATATTGTTTTAAGGGAATATAATATTTAGTAGATTATAGAATAATAATAATTCTTTCGTTTTAAATATACATCGTGTGTGCCATTTCAAAGGATTATTGTGCTTAGTGGATAATTTTAATAGTTAAAAGTGAATAAATAAACAATTGTTCCCAAATTCAGTGTGTTCTCTTTACTCTCATTTTAAATTTGTCTGCCAGTTTCGCGGTAGTCGGTTTTTACATCGACGCAAGCCAGCCGACGAACAGAAGGATGCCAGCCAATCATCGCTGGGTTGAAAATCTGTTCTGCCTAGTGATGGGCGCTGCTCGGTATTTCACAGTCATGACCAATCCTGACCGGTCATGACGGTAAATGTTGGTAAAACGCGGTCAGACCCAAATATTTCCACCAGAAAAGGTTTTTTTATAGAGAAAAGTGATTTAGTTGTTAGGACATACCCTATACTAAACTGGTATAAAAAGTTTTTCGGTTCTAAATGTTCCAGTTATTCTCAAAGTAATAAAAATTCCAAAAAGCTAAGCATAGCAGACCACATTTTTGACAGTTTCGCGCGAGTTTCGAGGAGAATTTGAAAATGACACTTTACAAATTTACAGATTACATTGAAAATCTGTTACATTTACTAAGCAATATTTTTAAAATAATATTTAGTAGTATTCTAAGTTATTTTGAATATCATTTCAATAAATATGACACTTAAATATTAAGTTAAGTACTTTCTATCGTATAGGTTATATTCCCTAAATGAAAATATTGTTTTTTTATCTCTAAATCAAATAACATTGATAAATAATTATTATGAATTTAAATTTATGAGTAATTTGTGTAAATAATTTATTATTTGTTATTATTTATATGTGACGAAATTCAATAAGGCAATTATAATTAAAAATGGTAACAATGACAATACAAATAATAACAAATAATACATTATTTACACAAATTACTCATAACTCAAAATTCATAATAATTATTTATTAATTTTATGTTATTTAATGACAAAAAAACAGTATTTTCATTCAGGGAATATAACCTATACGATACACAGTACTTAACCTAATGTATAAGTGTCATATTCATTGAAATGATATTCAAAATAACTTATCACACTACTAAATATTATTTTAAAAATATTACATAATAAATGCAACAGATTTTCAATGTAATTTGTCAATTTGTAAAGTGTCATTTTCAAATTCCCCTCTAAACTCGCGCGAAACTGTCAAAAGTGTCGTCTGCTATGCTCAGCTTTTTCGCATTTTTATAACTTTGAGAATAACTGGAACATTTAGAACCGAAAAACTTTTTGTACAAGTTTAGCATAGGGGATGTCCTAACAACTAAACCACTTTTTTCTATAAAAAAAACTATCCTGTTGGAGATATTTGGGTCTGACCGCGTTTTACCAACTTTTACCGTCATGACCGGACATTACCGGTCAGGTCAGGTATTACCACAGTCAGGCCGAGCAGTGCCCATCACTAGTTCTGCCGGATCCAACAGGCAGGACGTAACAACAGGTTTCCCCTTCCAATGTTCGTCGCTGTACCGGAACTTTTATATTTTCATGGGGCGCGAAAAGTTTGAACAGTTTTTTTTTTATTAATGCATTTGTTTATGAAATTTTTGAAGTATTATATGTGTTTCAAAGTAAATATTATTCTTCCCTAACCTTATTAGCTAACCTCCCCAATAATTTATGATGTTCGTGAGATGAGTGTTGTTTCTATTCTGTATTAAATCCTCTTGCAAATAAAATTGTGATTTGAAAATCGCGCCAACTCAAGCCAATCAAAATTCACAAAAGGTCAACTAGTTCCGGTACAGCGGCACTAATCAGAATTGAAGTACCCCGTGTCTCAACTCTCCTTGAGGATCTCCAGTGAGTCGAATTGGGAGCACTGACATAGTGCTTTATTTAAAAGATTTCAAATTTGTTTGCTTTCTGAAATTGTAAATAAACTCAACCAAATAGCTCTCGTTGATTTGTTTAGTATACACCGGAACGTGGATTCACCACCGGTTTCGGGCATTGCTTTAAGCAAAGATATTAGTTCCTGATGCGGCAAGGGATTAGTAGGGCCACATACCGGTAGTTGGCGCTCCAGGCAAGTTTGTGGTCGTTGCATATATATAAATAATATATATAGCTATCATTCCAGTGTTACGGACACATACCTGTAGAGGCGCTGTGAAAGCCGCTTATTTTCGTGGCGCCAAGTCGTAGATTTTTAAATCCATATTTTTAATAATCTACTTTTCTTCCAGAAATTAGGGAAAATATAATTAGGACGATAATCAAAGAGTTCATTTGAATTACTGAAAACTGATACGCTGTTGTATAAGTCCTTAAAATGTACATATTTAGTAACTGTGCCTTTATATCTTATCCAAAATTATTCCTATTGTTCTATAAAAGTCCAAATTGTTCAAAATCCCGATTCTTCCTTCTCAAAAAGTTTTGAATAATAATTTAGATATATTAAGAACTTCTGTTAAAATTTGGACTTTTGAAACACAATGGATCCATGGACCAACCAAAAATACCGAAAAAATCTATACCCAATACATAAATTGATGGAAAGTAAAAATACCGAATTATAAATGTCAGAATTTTTAAAATGATAAAATCAAATTTCATTGAATTATAAAATTTTAAAATTGTACAATTAACAAATAATAATCAGGTAAATGAATTAGTAAATATTTCTAATAAGTAATTCCTTAATTACATTTTCAGATTCAAATCTAAAAAAAAATAAATCAATGAAATCGAGTTCACTTTTTATCGGACAATTTTTTAATTTCTCCAAAATTTTATTTTGTGAATTGAAGAATTTTTGGGATATTTAATAATTTCTTATTTGTACAATTCTGAAATTTTATAAATCGTTAAATTTGGATTTCGGAAACTTGAAAATTAGGCCACATAAAATTCGGTATTTTTAATTTATTCGTCAATAAATTTGTCAATTCGTGTAATAGGGATTCATTTCTTTTCGGTATTTTCGGTTAGTCTCTGAATCCAATAAAATATATCTTTGCACAGGATTCAAGAAAGTAACATTTTCAATGAAGTACAACATGAAAAGAATATTTCTTTTCGCATCTGTCAATTTTTTCTCGTTAAAAAAAAACCATAAAAAATATAACAGCTAATTATTTAAACTAAAAATAACTCAATATTGGAATTGAATTTTCACTGAGTAAAATTTCAGAATTAATTACAACATTATTTCTAAAACATTATAATTCCTATCGGCTACCGCATTCGTTTCAGGATACATTTTTTTTATTTGAAAAATAAATTTTTAAAACAAAAAAAGTTCAATAAATTTGAAAAAAATTATCTTTCCATAGGAGTTATAATTGCTTAAAATTAGCTTGGTTAATTCTGAAAATCCATTTTATGAAAAATTTCTTTTATATTCAATTAAATACAATTTTCATTTATAAATAAATAATAAAAATAATAAAATATATAAATTAATAATGTTGCCAATTTTGATTAAAAATGTCAATTGTTTATATTATATTATATTATCTATTTATTTATTGTTTATATTATTTTACGAAAAAAAATTAAAATACATATAAAGAAGACCACGTGGTAAATTTAAATACCTTAAAAACCCTTTTTTCACTCAGGAGGTCTCAAAACGTAGAGCGATATGTCAAAAAGCCTTTTAAACTCGTAACACTTAAATGTACATATGTATATATAGCTGTATATAGTTATGAAATTAAAAATTAATCATTAATTTTAAGCATAGTACGTAGTTTAGAAAATAAGTTAAAAACCAAAAAAAACCACGAAACAAACAAAAAAAATTAGAAATAAGTTGCTTTCCTACTAATAAGTGCATTTTTTTCAGGAAAAAACATTAAAAAATTGGTTTTAAATTCACGAATTTTTATAAAATATCATACAAATAACATTTTTTTCTTATGTGATAACTCGTGGCATTTGACTTAACCCATTTTTCCCTCTCAACGGATTGTTCACCTTGGCACATGGGGTAATCCTTAAATTAAGTTGTATTCGGTAAAAAATTTAAATTCAGGGACACAACTTCCCAATTATTTTTTATCTCTAAAAATTATGTTTAAATCATTCCAATTTATTTGCCATTTTATTTTGTTTTTAATAGACATACAAAATACCTATTTTTTAAAAAAAAATTAATACTTCATTCATTAATATAGTACTGCCAGAGTACTGCATAATTTATGGGATACTTCTGGTGAGAAGGCTCAGCAAACTGTGGAGATTTAATATATCATTTCATTTTATTTATTTAACTTAGTTTTAAATTAAATTTTACTATTTATGATAAAAATAACAGTCTTCTTTTTAATTTCTTTTAATATTCTCTCCACCGTTGAGGCCAAGAAACAATCCAAATATTGTCATTTTTAATTTATAGTAATAAAAATCCGTATTTTAATTAATATATCTGTTAATCCGTTTTAATATGTTGAAAAAACCTAATATACGTAAATTTGTAATATAAAATAAGACTCATCAAAATAAAACAAATTTTGCTTAATTTTTCTACCGTCTACTTGTCATTTACTTCACTAATTCGAATAATGCTTCATTTACTCAAATTATAGATATAGATTTAATTTGACAAATAAATAAAATATTTTTTGTTCGACCAAAATTTTGTTTATTAAAGTAGATTGATATTTATTTGAAACTATTTTTTTAAATTGTTTAGATTCAGTATATATATAATTATTGTTTCGGTATTTTTTATTAGTCCCAAAGAAGATGATTTGAAAGATTTAATCTATTAATTAACATTTTTCAATTAGTTTTAAAATATTTTGTTAAAGCCTTGTAAGAAATTCAACTTGGTATATGTATAGTGGAATAAGTATGCCAAATTTGATCAATTTATCTGTACACGTTCACCAGATATTGCACGATCGTAAAAAGCTTGACATACATACACTCACACATGCATACTACCGGACAATTTTTCAGGACGTCAAATTATATATATTCCTCTTGCAATATATTCAGAAAAACCGTTTTTTTGGAAACTGGATTTTGACACCACTACAAAGCTTCCTCTATGAGGAAGTAATTGCCGAAAATAATATGGAACCGAATTATAAATGGACAAATGTTAAAATTTCCAATATCCAAATTTATCGAATTATAAAATTTCCTAAAATTAATTTAATTTCAATAATTGGATGAATTAATTATTCAATATATATATATATATATATATATATTAAATAATTAATTTACCTCATTATTTAAATACAAATAATTTTATTCAATTTTATAATTAGGTATTTTTATTTTTCATCTACTTGTGTATATGGTATTTATTTTTTGGGTATTTTTGGTTAGCCGCAATAATTTATTATAATCGATTAATCAATTATGTTAGTCAAAATAATTATAATTAAAATATTTATATTCGATAATTTGAAATTAAACGAATATAAATGTTGAGAATTTAATAGTTATGGAAAATTAAATAATTCGTGAATTTTAATTTTCCACATTTTTTCACTTCTTACTCATTATTTTTTATCTGTTTCGTTAGTCCCATTTCTTTTTCAGCTCTGCCGCCTTGGGAATAGTTCATAGCACTGGGTTGAAGTTTCAGACGTTCAGTCTGATGAACTTTTTTTTTTACATTTATTGTATTAAAAATATGAAAAAAGTTCCCAAAACCATTTTATTTTTATTTATTTACTAGCAGAAATTTACCTAGCGTTGCCCGGGATTTTAAAAGATTTGTAGTGACTTTCAGGATTTTTAAGGGATTTTAAGAGATTTTAAAGGATTTCACCAGATTTTAAGTGACTTGATGGAATTATATTTTAAGTCATTTTAAGAGATTTACAAAAGATTTAAAGGATTTGAACCATTTTATGGGTTTTAAGGGATTTTACTTGATTTTAAAGATTTTAAAGGGATTGCAAAAGAGTTTAAAGATTTTCAAGAGATTTCATTATATTTCGAGAGATTTGAAAGAATTCTAAGAGGTTTTAAGAGATTTCAAAATATGTAAAACGATTTTAAGAGATTTATAGAAAATTTAATGGATTTTAAAGAATTTTATTTAACTTTAGGCAATTTCAACGGATTTCAAGAGACTTTTAAAAAATTTAAGATTATTTTGTAAATCTCTTAAAATTATTTAAAATATATTAAAATCCCTTGGAGTTCATTAAAATCTCTTCCAATTCCTGAAAATTTGTTAAAATCACTTAAAATATCTTAAATCTTGTGAAATCTCTGAAAAAAACCTCTTTTTAACTCTTTTAAAATTCTTTTTAAATCCCTAAAATCAATTAGCATCCCTTGAAAATTCTTTTAAATCCTTTAAAGTCTTTTTATCCCTTGAAATTTCTTTAAAACACTATAAATCTCTTGAAATCCTTTAATAATTTTTGAAATCTTATTAAATCTCTTGAAATCTCTTGAAATTCCTTAAAATTACTTCAAGATCTTTTGCAATCCTTTAAAGTCTCTTTAAAATTCCTTTAAATTCTATGAAATCTCTTAAAATTCCAGGTGACGCTGGGTAAATTTCAGCTGGTAAATAAATAAAAAATGTTGGTTTTAGAAACTTTAGAACCTTTTTTTTGTTTTTTTTTTATTCCAAGAATTAAAAAAAAATTGTCAGATTAGACGTCTGAAACTTCAACCCAATGTTCATAGCTAGCCTGGCAGGTCTTTTTGCTCGCTAAGCTCGCACCACCGACGGTGACTCATTCACATTTCACACGATTTGACGCGGTTGCCATGGAAACAATGAAAAGTTGAAGAGGGCAGCACCTCAATGTAGGCTAGAAAGTAGTGACATATAGATATTCGGCGTCCCCACTCCTGACCCTTGCCGCATCTAGGTACTAATATCTTTGCTTTAAGTGGCTTTGATGTTACATCCATACAGGGTGGCGAAAAAGTATGGAAATCCCTAGACATCTCTGTGGTTTGTTAAAACAAAAAAAAACAAAAAACCAAGGTCATAACCTAGGTAACTTTCAACGAGGAATCCAACGGTGACCTTGGATTGGACCGTGAACCTCATTTTCGAGGTCATTTTGAGGTCAGCTTTGTTTTTTTTTTAAATGTGAACCCCTATTTTTGGTGCCAGAATCGAAAAGCGCGGGAAATTTTATGTTCGGGTATATATTTAGGTCAAGGGTTAACGTGACTTCTACAGGTCAAATGACGGTCAAAGTACGCTATCATAGGACCTCATAGGAATCTCGCAAAATTAGTGGACAAAATTAACCAGTGTCATACCCTGGGTAAGTTTCAACGAGGAATCCAACGAACGTGACCTTAAAATGACCTCTAAAATGAGGTTCAAGGTTAGATTCAAGGTCAACGTTGGATTTCTCGTTGACGCCCGTGAGTACCTGAGCAAGCCTCTCTCTCGGCCCCGCGGGCTTCTCTCTCATCACGAAACCGCCGCGGCATCAATTCTCGGAACGTAGTAAATCTGGACTCATTCAATCGAAGTTTCAGTGTGATTCACTTTGCCATTACTTCAAAACAACTAAAAGAAGGATCTTTCCTTTTTCCTAGAATGAATCCAACAACTGATATTCATTCATATTTTATTCTTTAAATTCTCTAATAATGATTTTGATAAGAACAACTTTTCATTTGATAAATACAGTATTCGTGAAGGCAGAAGATAACTATAAGTTAATATTTTCTGAACAGGTAACGATTGCGAAATACGCTAGACTTTGGATTGTAGCCATTTCGATTCAGGCATTCCAAGAATTACACCGCAGCGGCGGCTGCGGAGTCACTCATGCATGACAAAAGCATAGCGATAAAGCGTAGTACCCCGACGGCCTAGCTGTAACTGCTTCACGTTGCGCAACATTACAAGACGGCCCTGATGTTTACGTTTCGGTGAATTTCAATCCGAGCCAAGGTCAGCAAAAAATTAGCAAAAAAAAGGTATGCACAATTCATTGCTGTTCTTAATGAAAATCATCATTAATGATTTAAAACAAAATAAAATGTGATATAATATAGGTTGTTGGATTTATTCTCGGAAAAGAGTAAAAATCCTGTTTTTGGTTACGTGCTATTTTAAATTTGTGATGAAATAAATTATACTCTAAAAAATCGACGGAGAACATGTTTGGCAAAGGTTACGTATCCAAATTAAAAACCTTCAAAGAGTAATAGATATAGTATAGATAGCGTTTTAAATCTGAAAACTAATTAGATTTTGATTGCGTTTATATTTGCATTTTTTTTATAATGAGAAATTTAAAAAAGCATCGGACTTACCTTTTTCGGCATCTTGGTATTTTGTTTACTTTTTGAAGTTCTATACGTAACCTCTACTCTAAGCAGCTTTTCGGTCCATTTTTTAGTATAATTCATTTCACCATAATGTTAAAATAGCACGTAACTAAAAAAAGAATCTTTCCCCTTTCCGAGCATAAATTGAACAACCGATGATCTATCAAATTTTATTTTAAAATTGCATTAATCATCATTTTCATTAACACAGCAATGCCTTCGGTAATGCATGTTGCATACACAGTATTCGAGATAGCAGACGATAAGTCATTGTTTTCTGATCCGTTAGTGATTATGAAATAGCCTTAGGGCCCGAGCGCAATGGAGACCCGAACCCGAAGATAACTCCAGAGATGAGGTGGGAGATTGCTCATGCCGTGTATTTGATTTCGACTGACTTACCGCAGCGCGCCCTGTTTCCCTTAACCTCCCGGGAACTAAAATTAAAGGTCCAAAAGCGCGCCCTATTCCCCTAATTGTTTGAGTTGCGGAACTAAAATGAAAGGTGGCTTACCTGCCAGCCGCCTGTCACTCACTTGGTTAAACAGGGTACAATTTGATAGAGTCGATAGAGAAGATCGGAGTTGGTAACTCTGATATGATAAAAACCAGAAGTAAAGAACGTGTTGAAAATTTTTAAAATTAAATTTATTTATTATAATTAGAAAAAAAAAAGAAAATCTGCCCAGTGTGAAATATTTTTCGATTAGTAACATCTAGAATTAAATGAATGATATTCCTAAATAATAAAATATAATTAAAACTTGTATTCTTTTTGTCTAGTGTATACATTTTTTAACTTTTCTGATAAATTTTCTCTATGAAGAAATTATAATACATCAATAAAAATTAACATAAATCAACTTTCATATCAATTTTTTTTATCGTAAAACAGAATGACGGCTGTTTAATATTTATTTTTCTTATAAGGCCTATTAACGAACTGTCTATTATTGCGGAATTTTCTATAAGAGCAGTCGTAGCACTATACATAATTAATCTTACGGAAAATTCCGAAATACTAGACAGTGTCTGTTAAGTAACTGAGTGGATAAAAATCTATATTTTCGTCGAATAATTAAATTACTTATTAGAAATACCTATCTTCACCGAGACAAAATTTTCTTTCATTTGCAGAAATTCCTTGGTTATCTTTTTACTTTTTTATTTGAATTAAAGAAATAGTTTGTTGTTGTAACGAGAATATTGTTTCTTAATGTAAAACAATATTTTGCTTCATGCAACCAAAAATTGATCTATATTAAAGGAAAAAGTTGTTCGTGTCAATTATAATATTATTTGGTTTGACAAAATAATAAAATTAAATATACGAAGCTTTTATTAAGAATAAAGATGTTATTTTAAAAATAAAAACTTTATTTTTGCTACAAATAAGGATAGTTCAAAATACGTATATTTTCAGCCACGTTTTCCTAAAACTGGATGCAGTTTTCAAATAAGAAGCTAAAAACCTAAATTTCCAAACAACATTTTGGCATACGGCCATTTTTCATTCTTTTTTACCATCCCTGCAAATAAAGAAGGCCAATTGTATTCAAATGGAAATGTTGAAATGAGCATTTGCAATTAAATGCCATTGGTTGAACTATCATTGAATATACCTCAATGGATTTGAATTGACGCAATGTATTTAAATCGTAAAGATGAAATTGGTGGCACTTCATCATTACGGAATGATCATTCTGCTAATTTTCAATTTAGTAGAAATCACACCTTTTTGATTTATAATACTATTAAATGCATATAATTTCAAAATATATTTTTTTATTTCAACAATTAGTGATTTTTTCCATTATTTTCCAATTTAAATATTTTACTTTATTCATTAAATATTGAATTAGTTGCAGTAAGTACTTTCAGTCAAAAAAATTCGATAAATATTATTTGTATTATATTGTTAATTTATGTCCAAAGTCACTTTTTATTCCCGTTAAACTATCAATATATACTGAACTTTAGTTCAAAGGTACAAATTATATAATATATAACAACTTGTATTCCTTACTATCAATTAACCACTTCAATCTCTTCAATAATACTGTTTATTAAAGTATTATTTTATTATTCAATAAATTAAAATTCTATTGCAAAACTCCAATTAAAAATAATTCCGGTCTATAACTGTATGTGCGATTCAATGCAATTAGATGCATCGCATGGCCAATCTCCATTTTTACATTAACCTCTATTGGATAATATTGTTTAAATTTTTTTCAGTGAAAATTAATTTTTTTAACTGAAAATTTCATTAATCCATGTTTGGTTGAGAATTTAGCTTCTTCCGTTTAAACTTCAATTATTTGGTTGAAAATTCCTCTATTTTGTTGAAAATTAAACTTTTTTAATATAAAATTATTATTGTTGGTTGAAAGTTCATTTCTTTGGTTGCAAATTTAACTATTAGATTTAAAATTCCTTCAAACTTTCAAATATTTGTTTCGTAATTTTGAAAATTTTATTAGAAATTAATCTTTTTTCGTAGAAAAATAACCTTCTTGGTAGAAAATTTATCCTTCTGATTAAAAATTTATCTCTTTGATTAAAAATTAGAGAATAAAAACCAAAATTACAACTTGAAACATTTAAGTTTTGGCCAAACAGCACAAACTATGAGAAAAATGAATCAACAAAAGTTGCTCATCTAAAAAACAGCTACAAATTTGTCATTAATAATTTTTTGATTGGATGCGTTGTTTTTATTTCAATCGTAAGAAATAACATTATAAATAAAAAAATAATTTTTTTGGAAAACGGCACAAGTTGCGAAAAAAAGTAATGAACAAAAGTTGTGCACCTAGAAAGGATCTAAAAATTTGTTATTGATAATTTTTAGATAGAACAAATAGATTTTCTTTTAATCGTAAAAAACAAGATTAAAAATAAAAAATTAAACTTTTGGAAAACCGACATAAGAGACGAAAAAAAATGAAAAGACAAAAGATATTCAACCTAAAAACATCGTTGGAATCAGAAAAATGCTTAGATTCCAAATATATATTACTTTTAAATCTCTGATTGCAAAATGAAGATTTTTTTAATTTCAAATTTTTCCACATTTTCCAACAAAGGACCTCTGAGGAAAGGCTTCGCCTGCCCAAGCTCGCAGGTACCTGACCAGAAAGTAGGTCGTTGGTCAGGTCAGCCAGGTACCCTCACTTGGTCAGGAGCGTGCCGACCACTGGTTTAATCTTTAATGGAGAGCCCATGCAGCTTTCGAAAAACTATCCTTTGAAACAGTCAGGCCTGAGATTGTAAAAAGTAAATACAAAGGCGGGTAGTCTCTAGGAGTCTAGCTCAACTTCTGTTACTAATTACAACATTTTAGTTGACACATCGACTTTTTGGTTTAAAATTCAACTATTCCTGTTAAAGATTCATCATTTTCGTTCAAAATGAATCAATTTGATTGAAAATTTAACTATTTTCTTGAAAATTAATTTGTTCAACTGAAAAATTAACTATTCCATTTCTCGTTGAAAAAATTTCCTTTTTTAGTTGTAAATACAACTATTTGGTCGAAAATTCATCTATTCGAATTAAAGATTCATTATTGTAGTTGACACGTCGACTTTTTCGTTTAAAATTCAACTATTCCTGTTAAAGATTCATCA
>CAKNYM010043016.1:0-19772 GCA_932195095.1 Andricus curvator | reverse complement strand
TTTAAGAAAAAGTTGCATTCACAATTTATATCTTTTGAAATCTTTATGAAGTTGTTGGTAAGAGGACTGAGGACTTTGAAATGTTTCATTTTTAAGTTATGTCATCTACTGAAAACAACAACCTGATCTTTTTAGTGAAGATAATACAAAAATTACAACACATATTTAAGTATTTATATGTTAGTGCAATAGTTTGTAATTACATCTGAATGAATGTCCCTGCTTTGCACTCTTATTCTGTAGTGTGTGGTGCGAGGTACAACTTCTTCATCGTCGTCCAAGAATGTTTTTCTTCGTCTTTTGTTTTCACTTTCATTCATTGTAACATTTCGAGTGTTATATTTTATCGGAAAAATAATCACTTAATATACATAACAAAATCGACGCTTAGATTTTTGAAACGACTCGATATTTAGATTTCTAATGATGCGACGCACAGGGTAGGGTAGATTCTGTAGGCCATTGCTCTGATTGGTTGAAATGAGGCCCGCCATGTGTTACTATGCTCCACGAACCTGGATCTGGCTGCGATCGTGGTCGAACACGGGCGCACACGTGCAGTCGCAACGCTCTGAAAAGCTGTAGAGCAAAGGAATCGATGAATTCGTAGTTTCTTGATAGTCGGTGTAATTAATTAATCTTTACGTGCGGTGTTCTCGATTTTATTTTTTCTATATAGATAAAAATACATCCCAATAATGGTTGTATATTCGATTTTGCGTAGATAAAGAAATTAACTAAGTTGAAAAGAACTTTGTTCTTCAATTGATAAATATTCACGGTTGTGCTTCTTTAATTATACCTCAAACAATACAAATTAAGTCAAAGTAAATTTTTTAGCGGTTTATAATATTTCAAAATGCGGCCGCAAATGCGACCGCAAATGCTGTTTCTTATACGCGGCCGCAAATGCGACCGCAATTGCGGCCGCAAATTTTCAGTAGGGCTAGAATACGAACTTACCTTTAAAGAGCAGGATTAAATCATCGGGCCCCAAGACTATCGTCTGGAAAAAGTTAGTGAATTGCTATCGCAATTCACTAACTTTTTCCAGTGATGTAGCCATTCTTATAGTTAAAAACTTAAAACTTAACAACACTATTGACCACGCGGTCGAAAAATCCTGAAAAATACGCGGAGTCCCGGCCGATCGAGAATCAATAGACGCGAGGGTAATTGCCATTTTATATAGCCGGCGATCCGACCATTTGTTTGGCTTATATGATTCTCGTATTATATTTGAAATTTGTATTAAATATTGATTATGTTTTAAACAAATAAGCTGTTTACCAAATGAAGAAAGTAAATTTAGTTAAACCGTGTCACGTATATATATCGGATTTATATAGAGTTAAAATTTGTCTGTCAAGTGTCAAGTACTAAACCCCTGCACAGCGGGTACCTGATTTCAGGGGCAAATTAGTAAAAATGGACATAACCAAAAATTAACAATACATGCATGCCGTCATGCATGATATTCAGAGCAAAAATGTTATATTTGTACAGGTGAAGTAAGCGCAAATACCGTGTATATTCATTAATACGTTTAACATTATTTTTTTCTAGGACTGCAGTGACAAAGTAATAAACATAGAAAAAAAATTATTTTGACATTGGAACTTTGTAATCAACATCATGACAATATTAAATAGATTTCATTGTTAATCGAACTAGTGTTCTTTAGTTCCAAGGGACTAGGTTTGTATTAGTATGATTAACCTTATGTTCGTGATTCTTTCAAACTGGAATCCTTGTTATTTCAACTAGGTTAGGTTCAACCACAGGTGATAGTTGTTTTTGTGAAAAAAAATTTTGTCAGTGTTGTTTGAAAAAACGTCAAATCTTAATGTTTCTGGAAAATATCAATAAATTCGGAAATAATCATTTTTTAAATTGTTTTTGGGCTAATTTTAAAGATAATTTTCTGCAAGTCTGTTAGAATACTGTTCTATTAATTTGTTTTAATTCAGTTATGAAAACCTGACTTTATATCAATATTGATAAGTTCTTTAAATTAATCAGGGTGCTGAATGTAAACTTTAAAATTGTTATTGTTTCATTTTTTTCAAATTTTTAATTTGTAAATGACATTTTTCAATTTATATTTCTCAAGAAACAACTTATAATCGCTAAATTGTACTGTTTTTAAATTAAAATTGTTTGAAAATGATATAATTTTGAACACTTACAAATTTCTTGATTGATTGTTCAAACTATTTTCGTTCTTCAAACGCCATCTCTTCCAGGAGCTTTGTTTATAAAATACTGATGCGGGCCGATATGATTTCTCTGAAAGAACTCTGGAGACGCTTTGAGGTTCGCTATGTCAGTTATAATAAATTTAAAATAAGAAAGTAAAAATTAAATATTCAAAAATAAACAAATTGAAATTGAATTATTTTAAATAAAATAAGACTCGAATCTTTACAATTTCAGAGTGCTGAATTTAAACTTAAAAATTGTCATTGTTTCATTTTTTTTTAATTTTTTAATTTATTAGTGACATTTTTGAATTTTAATGTTTTAATAACAATCTAAAATCCTTTAATTGTAGTGCTTCAACCTAAAATTGTTTAAAAATGATATAATTTTGAAAACTTAAAAAATTTATTGATTCATTCTTCAAACTATGTATTTTATTTCCTAAAACGCATTCTCTCCTTTGCCTGCTTAGTCAAGCTTTGTTTATAAAATACCGATGCGGACCGATGTGAGTTCTCTGAAAGAACACATTGTGTCGCACTTATGTTAGGCATCTACATTCAGTATTAGGCTAATTATATTTCATGAAGAAGAATAATAAAAATTGAAATTTCATTATGGAAAATTCATTATTATGATACTTATCATTATTATTACACATCTAAGTACTCAAAAATTATAAGAAAAATATTGAAAATTGTTTCTTTTTTTTCAAATTAGACACAGCATATTTTCCTCCTGTTAGACTTTAAATACTTAGCGGAAATTCTCAAAACAGAATGAAAAAGAAAGCGAAAAATGCAAAATAGCAGTTTTCTAATGAATTCATACTACAAACGGTATTTCTTGTGTTTTTTCAAAATGAATTACTTTTAATCGATAAATGACGGAAATTGTTTAAATAATTACCAATTATGTAAAAAACAAAACATATTCTTCTTCGGGAGAGAGAGAAGGGGGGGGGGAGACTGAGGGGCTCCTTTCGGTGGGTGAAGAGAAGTAAGCCTCCGCGGTCTATGACATAAGACACAACGCGTGTGTCAGAGGCTTGCGTTAAACTTACCAGCCATGGTTTCATTTGAATCAGGCGCGACTCCCCATATCGAGGTCTAAGATGTTTACACATCAAAAAGCAAACGAAAATGAAAATTCTGAGGCAAACAACGCACGATATGAAAAAAAGTCGAGAGGATGAAAAGGCTGCTTTTTGAATACCCTGCAATATTGTCATAAGAACTTTTCGAATTTTCTTTAAAAATCGAACATTTGAATTTTGATCGCACAAAAAAAAATGAAAAATTCCATTTTGCGGTCAAACTATACAAGAAAAGAAGAAAGATGAATTGACAAAACTTTTGCATTCGAAAAATATCTAAAAATTTGTTATTATTCACTTTTTGATAGGACGCGTAGTTTTTGTTTAAAGACAGCATTAAAAACAGAAAAATTAAATTTTTAGATAAACGACACAAGCTACGAAAAAAATAAATCGACCAAATTTATTCACCCAAAAAAGAGCTATAAATTTGTCATTATTCATTTTTTGATTGGATGCGTAGTTTTTGCTTTAATCGTGAAAGATAACATTGAAAATACAAAATTAAATTTGTGGAAAAACGACACAAGGTATGAAAAAAATTATTAGACTACAAATTTTTATTTTTAACTTTTGTTATAAAAATACATTTGAAATTAAACAAATTAACTTTTTGGAAAAACGACCGAAGCTACATTAACATTTTATTTAATAAAATTTTTCGCCTAAATTATATCTATAAATTTTCTTTAAATCACTTTAGGCTACGATGCGTATTTTCGGTTCAAATCGTAAAAAATAACATTGAAAATACACTTATTAAATTTATGGAATAACGACACAATTTGCAATAAAATGTATAATAACAAAATTTTTGTTTTTTCATAGGATGCGCACTTTTTTATTATAAAAGCAAGACAATGAGAATACGTCTGTTTCAATACCAATGCATAATTATGAATTGTAATAATGTAAGTTTATTGAAATGATACATTTTTCAGGGTAGCTGAGAATGAAATTTAATGCAAAATAAGGAACAAGTATTAAAGTAATTATGATAAATAGAATTTATACTTTATTTTGCAATATCTGAAATAGCGATCCCAGGCCGAGGTACAAAAATAAATATAATATACATTTATATAATAGTGTTGCATAATGTAGAAAAGTTCGCATTTTTGACAAAATCGAGTTCGAAGCACGAAATACGTGATGAGAATGTGTTCGTTAAAGCCGAAGAAGCTTCAACAAAAGAGTATTCACAATCACTAAATTAGAGTTTGACCTTCAATTTTAACAGGTCTTTGCACAAATGTAGGGGAAGTACAACGACCAAACGCGTAGCGCGAGAGCCAAATGTCGCGCGCCCTGGGCGCGCTCAAACTTGCGGGCGAAGCGAGTCGCGCGCGAAGAGAATGTGTTCGCACAGCGGGCAGCTTTTCTTTCAAAGTGACGAGTAATCGAATGTTTCAATTTTCAGGAGAATCTCACCTTTTTATTTTTCGGTTTAGTTTCAATAAAATAAATCTCATTTTGGTAATTTCGAAGTTTTCCCATTTTTCTGGCGGACTTTCCAAGTAGATGAGTAAGGCGGGTTCTGGACCAATTAGTATTAGTGCGTCTCTGTGTGAGGTAAGCCTGTGTGCGTGTGTCTGTGTGAGGTTGACATCGAGACCGTTCTAGAACATTCCTTGATGACGTCACAGATAATATTGCGCAATTGTGCCAGCTAAATTCATGTAACAACAGGTTCAAGGTTATTTCTTATCTCAAGCATTTTTCGCGTAAATACTTTCAAGCTTATATTTCGCTTTGTCCTGGCAATTTCTACTGCGTAATATAGTTATTGCAAGAAAAACAAGGATGATTTTTTGCTTCCTTAGACATAACATATTTATTTAATGCGAAAAAAGGTGCAGGTGTACATATGACATTTTTTTGTTTTGTCTATAAATTTGATTTATTGCTTCCTTATAGATAACATATTCAACTAAAAATTCTTGTCTTTATTCAGTGCGCAAATAATTCGTGAGAAACATTCTTCTGCAGTCTAGAACCTTCTATAACTCAAAGAGGTAGATATATTACTATTAGAGAACATTCTTGATGACTGTATCAAATTATACTGCATAATTTCTGCAAAGCATTTTTTAGTAAACAAGTTCAAGGTTATTTTCAATGACGCATCACATTTTGCGTTGCAAAAAAAATGTATTCCAAACGTGTCGATTATAATGTAGAATCTTCCAGAACTTTGTTGCATCATATGATGCAATATCGGACAATATTGTGCAAAAGTCTTCTGAAATTTGGTAGAGGGGGTAAGCGTCTATAAAAGGAGGCCAGCTCTTTCATCATTCTCTTTCATCAGTTTGTGGGCAGAGGTCAGATTGTGAAGAAGAAAAGCGACAAGAGCTGAAAAGTCGTTTAAACTTATTTCTGAAGAAAATTCGAGAACTAAAACAAGCGATACAAGTGCGAACAGATTTACAAAATCTAACGAGAAAATTTAATACAGTGAATATTAAAGAGTGAAGATGTATTTCTCCAAAATAAACAAAATCGCTGTCAACAACGATTTCCTACCAACCAAGAAGCTCAAGGACCTAGAACTCCATAAAAACTACGAAATCACAAACATCAAGAAAGCAACAACACAGTTTGGAGTGCGGTTCATTGTCACTGTGGAGAACAAATTTACCGTTTTTCTACCAGCGAGGATGGTCAATCTGCTTTATGAAGATGTAAATCTGCTGTTGGGGATGAAAAAATCATGTGAAGATGGTGATCTAGGCATGCGGTATTTGGGTGGATGTTACAATTCCATCGAATTTATGAAGAAAAATACATAAAGTGTGCAGTTTTCAATTATCGCTCATTGCCTGAAAGCCTTCAGTGAGATCAACATGTCTTATACACCTCGAAATCAAATGCTACATTCCACCACATACAATCTGAATTCATCATTCACAAAGCAAATTATCATCGGTGCTGAGTTTAAAAAAGATGGAAAGCTCGTCTCATCCCTACCGGAAATCTAGATTATTTCTAGATACTTTCTAGACTCTGCTCCTCTAGCAAACGTCTAGGGCAGTTTTATGACGGTCGCCTTGTCTAGGGTTCGTCTAGAGTTCATCTAGCGGCGTCTAGTAAGTTTTACCTGCGACCGTTTTGAGTCTAGCATTCGTCTAGTATCATCTAGAAAGGGGTCAATTCTAGATGATGCGTTCCTAGACGAGGTCATCTAGAAATCGTCTAGATTTTCGGTAGGGATCAGTGAAACTGCTAGCCAGTCATCCTCGTGCAAGTATAACCCTGAATCTTGAAGAGTGGAAATTATTCAAAAGTTACTTCAACCTCATTTCACTGTTCTTTGATGACCAAGAGAAGCTGCAATGCATCGACTGTGGAAATTTCCGTATACACATGACTACATCTTTTGGAGATTACATAGTGGCTTTGGAGCAGAATCAAGAAACCGAAAAATATTATCCGTTTGTACTACGAGAAACAACGTTTGCTGTTCTCAGGGAAGTCAGTCTTTGTATCGACCGGTATCTCCTGGAACAGAGTCTTATGCTGTTCCAAAGTACAAAGAATGTCATCATTGAAACCATCGCTGAAGGTGTTTGGCGCAATGTGAAATCACCTTGTGTGCAAAGTGTAAAATCTTATATACAAAAAAATTATACAAGTTTAAAGAATAAGGCAATGAAAAAACTTATATTCACTAATCTCATGCGATTTGAAATTATGTTCCTTGAAATGATTACATTCTACAATCAAAATGTGTGTGAAGAAGTGATTGAGAAATTACCAGAACTCAGATGTGTGAATGGTACCTTTATACATTAAAATTTATATGTATTTTATTAGTATGAGAATCTGAATAAATATATAATTTGAACCAAATTCGCCTTTTCATTTACTAGATTAAGGGTAGGTAGATGTGTAAGTAAAAGAAGATATATGTTTGAGAATAATCAAACTTTATTCAGAAAAAACCTTAATAATAATACAAGGATACTTACAAACTAGACTTATCTATCCAACTATTGTGAGAGTCGTCAAAACCTAGCCATTTTACAAACAGCTCATTTCCACGTTTTTTCAGTACTTTTTCCACAAGATAAATGTCTGGATGTCTAACTTTGCCAAGTTCTTGTTCATAAAAACTACCTGCAATAGCTTTACCTTGATAATCTTTAAGCATATACGTCACTGGCTCGGTATTTTTAACATGACTTATGGTAAATATTTCAGTTGTCCAATTCGGTGTGTAGTCTTTCTCAAAAACATGCTTAAATTTACTCATACGTACTTTATCTCCAACTTTAAATTTAGCTTTCTTAACTGCTTGTTTCACATTGAAATTTTTGTATACATTAAACAACAATTTTTTCTCATTTTGCTTATCAACATCTTTTGGTTTCATTCTAATAGTCTGATGTTTTGTATCGTTGTAAGACAAAATTAAATCTTTCAAAATATCTATCCACTTATAATTACCCTGCAAGCTAAATTGCATCAACATTTTATGTTTCAAGGTACGATTAAATCGCTCGCAAATTGACGCTTTTAAATTACTAAATTTCGAGTACAAATTTATCTTATATCGCTTCATAAGATTTTCAAAATGCGAATTGTAAAATTCTTTACCTCAATCAACATGTAAATTTTTTGGTACGCGTCCTTTATCAAGTACAGATTCCATGGCTGCAGCTACATCTTCACCCTTCTTGGATTTAACGGGAACAGCCCAAAAAAATTTTGAAAATATGTCAATTACAGTTAAGATGTACTTGTATCCTTTGTTGACTCTCTCGTATGGCTGCATTTCAACCAGATCAGCTTGCCAGGTCTCATAAATTCCACGGATATCGAAATGTCGACGTTGGTAATTTCTTCTAGCTGGCTTGTGCAGCTCCTTCACCAACTGCTGCTTCTCAACGTCCATATTTGAGTGCATTCAGTCTGTTGTCTACTTGACTAATGAGCTCTGAATTTCGATACACCAGTTTTTGAATTGATTCAGCATCAATTTTCACATTTTTGAAAAGTTTATCTGTGTAATTTTCCAAAGTCTCAATCATCATATTATTATTGACTACTTCAGTTCGCAAGGAAGCTATAACATCGTAGATAGTCTGAAGTTCATGCTGTATCATATGTTGCACCATATTCAGATTAACAGCATTATTCTGCTCTTCAGCATCGGCCACTTTACACAGCCTTTTATTATTCATATCATAATGTCCTTCAGATGTGACTTTGAAGCCAATTCCAGGAGGACCACGACTTGTACTCTCTGCTCGCTTGGAATGACGTCCGAATACATCGATGCTCATCTTGCAAATGATGAAAATCTTGGCAAAACACTCATTAATATATAATTCCAGGTTCTCGCAACACTTCAATAATTGATATAATTTCGTTTGTGTGACTTGGATTTCCAGCTGCTTGAGACGCTAGCAGTAAACGTAATCGATCTACCAATTCATTCGGGTCATCCCATTAAATGTAATCCATTAGACTACCCTCTCTAGCAATCATTTGTTGTGGGATCATACCTTCACCTGATAATGATTTTCGGTTTTTACTTCGTCTATGTGTATTTTTTGATGGAGACGTGGGAACTAATTTCTTTATAAAGTCTTTATATTTAAAGGCTTTACTGTCACGAATGTCACCATCTGGTTTATAATGCTTTTTATAAGCGTTTGTTGCTATGATAATTTGTATATAATTTTCAAGATCACTGAGAGTGATAGAGGGCTCTTCGGGAACTTTTTTAAATAAAAGTTCAAGTAAGCCTTTACTTTTGGGAAAATTCAAATTACCCACATGAATATAGTTTGAGCTGAAACTTATCGGAGAATCTCCAATCATTAATCTATCTTTTGTCAATTTTCTCACCCCATACACATTATCGAGTTCTTTGCTTCTTTAACCTAACAATATGAGATACTTGTTTGCATCATCATCAATCCATGAAGATGTAGGTGTTTCTGAGTTATTTTCCGCTTCACTACGAGCTGATAACACCAAGTTACTGATATCTTCACTCTCGTCTGCTTCATCATAAATTGATTTATATGACAAATCATCATCATCATCAATACTTTCTTCAACTTTACTCTTTGCTTCCTCTTCTTCTCTCCTTTTAATTGGCTCAACTTTTTTTATATTCTTGAGGCCACCAACAATTTTCTCTAGTGGATTAACAATGGGCTTAAAAGTGTCACTTAACGTGCGCTCAACTGTTTCTTTGTCCAACTTTATTAACCTATGTTTTCGTCGAATTGATTCACTAGCTCTAGCAATTTGACGCAAAATATCTTTTTGCTTTTGAAAATTCGCCTCATGTGAAGACATGTTGATACATCAACTTCTAAGGTGCGACTGTTTATATATTGATCACTACACATGTATATATTACTTTTCAAGATTTATAAAACAATCAAAACCTTTCCTATATCTACCTTGGTTAAGATTCCTATCCTTGTCAATTACAACGAATCCATACTTATCATCATTCCAGCAAGCTAAACACATATGCTTAAATTGCAAATAAGTCATATCAGTATTCACATGATCATAATAAATATGCTTTAGATTCATTTCATCTTGTTTAAATAACACAAGTAAATTAATATTATCGCGTACAAGATGTTTAGGAATATGGGCATATGTCTGGCTCAAGTAAAAACAGTCGACATCCTTGTGTCTACCCATGGAAAAAAATGCTCTCATATTATCTTGTTTCTCACAAGCCACATCATCAAATACAATGACTGAATTTGGTTTTGCTTCACTTGGCATTATAGCCTCTTCATGCTCATTGAATGGATAGTACTCAACGCCATCTACTGTTTGAAGTACTGTTTGCACTAGTTTCGTTTTGAACAAGCGAATCAAAATTTTGGATTGGTAGTTTCACAGGTTGTGCTTCAAACTGCATCTTGACAAAGACTGACTGGAAAGCCTATAAATATCCTTGTTATATAGGTTGACCCTCCAGTCTGAAAGTATCCCTTTCATAGATATGATCGTTCACAGAGGCAAAAGAGTCAGTTGTAAACGAACCGTGAAGCAAGCAAGACGTGGGAGAGGTTTGCTCAACAGAATCATCAACAATTTACCATTTGAGTTGCACTTGCCGGGTTACCAGTACTGTGGACCAGGTACTAAACTAACAAAACGATTAGCACGACGTGATCCTGGAATCAATCCACTGGACGCAGCTTGCAAAGAGCACGATATAGCCTACTCACAAAATAGAGAATATATAGAGGCCAGAAATTCAGCTGACAGTGTACTAGCTGACAAGGCTTGGAAACGTGTCTTGGCTCAGGACGCAGGCATAGGTGAAAAGGCGGCTGCGTGGGAAATAACAAACGCAATGAAGATGAAATCAAAATTGGGGATGGGCCTCAGGAATAAAAAATCTGCCACTACATTGAGAAAAATCGTTTCTGCAGCTAAAAAGTCCATGATTTCAAGTAATAATGCGCAAACGGCCATTAAATCTGCACTCATAGGCGCACGCGCAGCTGTCATGAAGGCTGGCGGTAGAAGAAATGTGAATAAACCTTGTATTCTACCTGTACCCGCCAAAGTAGGAGGAATTTTACCCTTTCTCATACGCGTTTTCGCGGGTCTCAGTGCTGCCGGAGCGCTAGCTGGTGGAGCTGCAGGAATAGCTAAAGCTGTGAATGATGCGAATTCGGCAAAACAAAAACTTTCAGAGAATAAACGGCATAATGAAGCGATGGAAGCCATTTCTTTAGGGAAAGGTCTTTACTTAAAGCCATATAGACAAGGATTAGGGCTTCATCTAAAGCCATATAAACAAGGAGCAGGACTTAAATGCAAGTCAAAAAACTCAAAGTGAAGCTACCTCATCGGGCCTTAACTGATGCAGATGTACTTAAATTTGCAAAATCTTTGAAAATTCCGTATTTTCGAGATGTTTTTATGCGAAATGGATTACCAAAGGGTGGACCGCGTAAATATGAATGTGCTATTGTTACTCTTGATGATAAAAAAGGACCAGGAACACATTGGTGTGCTCATAAAAAGATTGATTATAAAATAATGTATTTCGATAGCTGCGGTAATCTTCGGCCACCTTCGGATCTCTTCAAGTATTTCGGTGTTGGTAGCATAAAGTATAATCACGAGAGATATCAAAATTACGATACGTTCATGTGTGAACATTTATTTTTACAATTTCTATGCAATCAATTAAATTCTAAAAGTATAAGTGCTGATATTTTCAATTTCAAGTCAGTTGAACGCTAGCAATCATCATGGATGATTCATTGACACTAACATTATCGGGAACTTCTCCAATCCTGGAAGCTCACTATTTTCCACCGATTGAGTTGTCTCCTTGTAAAAATTACGCACTTGGACTGGTTGAATTTCTAACTTTCAATTCGATACCCAATGTAGACATTGGCCAAAATAAATTTTATGTGGGTAATGAAATAATTGAAATACCTACAGGAAGTTATGAAATAAGTGATATAAAGCGCTATTTACAGAATGCTTTAGTGAAAAAGGGCGTTGAAATTCATGTTAAACCAAACAATAATACTTTAAAAAGTGAAATTTATTGCAGTCACGATATAAATTTTGAGCCTAAAGATTCTGTCGGCCATTTGCTGGGTTTCTCTCCACGCAGACTAGAAGCTGAACAAGTTCATGAATCCGATCAACCAGTATCAATCATAAAAGTGAATTCTTTGAGTATTGAGTGTAGCATAACTACAGGTGCATACATTAATGGCCAGAAAGTACATACTATTCATGAATTTTTTCCCGTAGTGCCACCTGGATATAAGATAGTGGAAGTACCATCTCATGTCATTTACCTGCCAGTCGCCGTGCAAACAATAGATCATATACAGCTCCGTATAATTGATCAAGACGGACATTTGGTTAATTTTCGTGGAGAAGTTATAACAATTAGACTACACATCAAGTCTCTCTAATAATGGGTATCGTTTTCAACAAAAAGATTGGCTTTGGTTGTAATAAACCAGCACAATGTCACAAGCTAATCAGTCGACAAAGAGCAGTCAAAGGGTTAACACCTCAAAAGCGTCCTCTTCCTAAAAAGTCAAGGTCTAAAGCCCAAAAGAAGAAGAGAATAAAGAGATTCAAGATTTTTTGCACCTGCATTTATAAAATTTATTTATCAACGTTTGATAATTTGTCATGGAGGGGGAAATTTTAAATATTCAAGCACCAATCATCTTTGATGAGTCAATTGCACACTGTGAGATTCATGCACATCAGCCTTATGCCTCATCAACCTTCAACAACAGTGATGAAATTCGGATTGTTGTTCAAAATCAGGACCATTGTCTCCTGCCGAGCAAAAGCTCACTTCATGTACATGGAAGAATTGTAAGAACTGATAAAGCACCAGTGACAAACACGGGTTTAATTTCTAACGCCATCTGTCATTTGTTTGAAGAAGCAAGATACGAAATCAATGCAATAGAAATTGATAGAAATAAAAACGTTGGCCTCACTAGTCTCATGAAAAATTATGTATCTCTAAATCCTGGGCAATCACGTTACATACAGAATACTGGTTGGCTTGAAATAAACGATAATAATCAATCACTAACCATCGCTACTGGCTACTTTCATGTAGCCATACCGCTTAACATGATATTTGGTTTTGCTGAAGATTATCACAAAATCATTCTCAATGCTAAGCATGAACTTATTTTGACAAGATCGAAAAGTGATGCAAATACCATCTTGCAAGCAGCCCCCATTGAGCAGTATAAAATTGAAATTAATAAAATAGAGTGGTTATTGCCTAGCGTTAGACTCTCAGATTCACGAAAATTTCAGTTGCTACTCTCTAAATTTGAATTAGTAGAAAACTACTAATTGGTAGTAGTTTTCTACTAATTCAAATAGTGCCGATTCGTTTACTGGTAATTAGTAAAAATCTACTAATTCAATGAGTAAGAATAACTGACTAAATGAATTAGTAACTGTATCTACTAAAGAAATTGGCAACGTTACTACTAAATGAATTGGTAAACAGTTTTAACATAAAATGTGTTTTTTCACCGTATACGATGGAAATTGCACAAATGCATATGTAACACTTACTTTTCGATAGAACGTAAATGTTTTCATACACTAATCGTTTTAAACTATGCAAGGCAATAATAAAATTCAAGGAGCAGACAAGTAATTCTTAACGTTACAATCTTTCAGATCGAAATTTCTCAACCACACACTGTGTTTATCTACAACTTCAATTTTTCCAAATAAGTTTCGCCTTTTTATTTTAACACTTCCATTCTGTGGCACTCTATGAAAACTTGAATTGAGGTTTTTATTCTCTTTGGAGTCACAACCACTGACACAACAACCTCCGAAACTTGTTGATTTTCGATACTGATGTGCAAATTCCATTATTGGAGCAAATAATTATCAACTCGGAAAAGTATTTTGCTCATCAGAGCTACTTATTACAGCACTTATTTATTCAGTTAGACGATCATTACACTTAAACGCTATGTTTTTGCTAATTTAACAGTCAGATGCAATGCTACTAATTCAATTAGTAAAATTTCTACTAATTCGGATTTAGAGAGTAAAATATATTGAAAAAGATCCACCTATTCCAATAAGTTTTCGAACTTGGGAACTGAATGAATATCCTCTACTTCCAACTACTTCAAACCATGTTTGGACAGTAAAACCCTCAACACAATTGGAAAAACCGAGATTTGTCATACTTGGATTTCAAACAAACAGAAAAAATAATACTATTAGAAGTTCTAACAACTTTGATCATTGCAATCTGACTAATGTCAAACTACTTTTGAATGATCAGTGTTATCCTTATAGTAATTTGAATCTTGATATCAATCGAAATCAGTATGCTCTTCTTTATGAAATGTACACAAACTTTCAAGCTAATTACTATGGTAAAGAACCGCAACCATTGCTATCGAGGGGAGAATTTATACAGTATGCACCTCTAGTAGTAATTGACTGCTCTAAGCAAAATGAGTCACTGAAATACGGTCCAGTTGACGTTCGTTTGGAATTTCAAACTAGTGAAAATTTTCCAGCTCAAACGTCAGCATATTGCTTAATTTTGCATGATCGTATAGTTGAGTATAAACCAATAAGTTGTGTGGTGAAAAAGTTGGTATAAAACTGCTGTAACCAAGTAGAAATAGTTTAGTTGCATTCAGGATGCATTACTTGGTGGATATGCAGGGCTTCAAGTTACCAGACAATAAATTTGTCTTGAAAGAATTGACTATAATACCATTCTATGATGAGACAGGTATAAAGCCATATTCTTTTCTCTTTCAACCACCTTGCAAATGGAAGAACATTCCACCAAAATATAAGTCTATAAACATTTGGGCAGAACGCAATCATCATGGAATACCTTGGAATTCTGGTGATTTACCGTATTCTCTAGTACCTGTAATACTCGAGAACTGTTTAAAAGATGCAACAAAAATTTATGTGAAAGGATTGGAAAAAAAGAATTGGTTGCAACAATTTGTCGAAATATCGTGTGAAATTGTTGATATGCTTGATTTGGAATGTCCCTCGCTGCAGGGATTGCGTGAGATGTTTGAAATTGATGATATTAAATGTACACATCATATGTATGTCTTTAGAACAGTTCTATTTTATTGATTCAAATTTATAGAGATGAGAAGATATTTTTCTATATATTTAATTCATAGTCTACTTATTTTTAAGTATAATGTACTGGCTTTTTTGGAAATAAATAACTTAAAGACTGGAGAATCCATTTCTTTTGTGAGACTATAAAATCTGCGCATCTGGCGGTATATGTCTGAACTACTCAGTACAAATAAGGAATTTTACCAAAATATTTTTTCGAACGAATGGTGTATGAAGTTATTTCAAAAATATATTTCTTCACTTGAAGGAAATATTTATTGGACATAATCGCTTCACTCTATTTATTAAAAGAAACATATCTTCCAAGTGAATAAATTATTACTTAAGTGAACAAATTACTTTATTCGACTAGTGACACGTTCTATTAGAACGAAAGAAATATCGCTTTCACTTAATTAATATTGCTTTCATTTATGTCAATATTTCTTTGATTCAAAGAAACCAAAATATTTGTTTCACGCATCGATGAGTTACTTATTTCAAATGAAATATTTATTACTTCAAAGGCTCAAAATTATTGAACTAAAAAAATATTTCTTTGGATGCGAAAGCAAGATTTAAGGAAACTACGTTCTTAGTTTTAAAGATATCAATTCCTTGAGTTAATTATCTTATATTCTGAGGCCAAGAAATATTTCTTTATTTCAAAGAAATGGCGCCCAAAGAAATGATTCCTTTGAATCAATGCACGAGTTTGTTTCTTTTAAACAATGTTTAGTACAATTAAGTAAACGGTTTTTTGGCTCAAATGAATACAATCAAAGAAATGCATTTCTTCGGATCTAAATTTTTTTTTCTCAGTGTGTGGATATGTGTGTGGATGTGTGGATGTCACGCTTTCTTGTGAACACGATAACTTGAAAACGGTCGCAGATAAATTGATGAAATTTGGAGGGCTTATTTTCCCGACTAATATCTTGAAACTGACCGAAGTATTTCTAAAAATATTTGTTGCATTTTTCCGAGCACTTAATAATATTTGAAAAATCGGTTTTTTATAGTAAAACTTTTTTCATTGACATAATTCAATGTTGATGCAAGAATATAAAAGATTCCTTGGTTCGAGACGAATCGATTGACCTATACCATTAATATATTTTATTGAAGCGTAGGGAAGTTATGCTAATTTATATATTTAAAAAATCGGTTTTTTATAGTAAAACTTTTTTCATTTACATAATTCAAAATTGATGCAAGAACGGAAAAGAATCCTCGGATCGAGACGAATCGATTGACCTATAATATTAATACATTTTATCAAAGAGTAAGGAGGCTATGGTAATTTATATATTTTTAAAATCGATTTTTATACTAAAAATGTTCTAATTCTCATAATTTAAAGTTGATGCGAGAATAGAAAAGTTGTGTTGATTCAAGACGAATCGATTGATCTATAGCATTGATACATTTTATTGAAGAGTAAGGAAGCTATGGTTATGCATAATATTTGAAAACACGGTTTTCTATAGTAAAACTTTTTTCACTAACTTCTTTTTATTTTTTTCCGAGTTCCTTGTCCTCATAATAATAAGTGCGAATAGTAGATAAGCGAATGGTTTAGGTTCGTGAACATCGTTGGCATCGTCCTCGGCATTGGGAGATTACGTCTGCTGGATCAGGTTTCATCCGATAGCTATATTATTTTGAGAAAATGATTTTTTCAGGTTGCCTTAAATAAAAAACATCAATTTAGATTCAATTAATTTTCTGTTCTTTATTTGCATTAACTTCCCTAGTAGAAATGTACGAACGGCGCAGTACTGACCCAGTAATGACTGCCGGTCTGGCAGTACTGACTCCCAGTACTGGGCCAGTACTGGCTTGTAACGCTGTCCAGTACTGATTTTCGGAGCTTGTCCAGTACTGGCTCAGTACTGCCTGTCAGTACTGACTCAGTACTGCCTATCAGTACTGATTCAGTACTGCCTGTCAGTACTGGCACAGTACTGGCATATAAATAGCTCCTTATAGCAATAGAATATTGCGGGATATCCCATTTGATTTTAATTACGTTCTGTATTGTCCCAGGGATATCGTGGAATAACCAGGGACATAAATGGGATATAATGTGAAGTCTCTCAATATCCTGTTGGTCATAAGATAATTTGTAATTTTATGTAAAACAGCACGTGTACTCGTTTCAATATTTAAAGGTTATGTAATTCCTCTTACCTTTCATCAAGCAAATATTCGTGACAATTGTAATCAGAAAAATTATTCATAAAATGTCTTCTCTTTAAAATTGAGATATATACTTTATCTCCTCAAAAAACGTGGAGAATTATTGAAAAACGACAAAATTGTATTTCTTTGTTCTGGCAGAATGAGATCAACGTCCAAGATGTTACTTGTGGGCTTGTGGGTGACTGGTTCTGCACTGACATTGGTTATAAAAGCAAGATGGCGGTTTAGAGAGCGAAATTTGAAATATAGTGAAACGACTAAACTTCACTTATATCACTAAAATCAACACTAAATCTTCACTAAAATCAACACTTTTTGACATACATCTGCGTACATATGCTTATCCGCCCGTCGTCTGCTTAGATCACATTGCGTGTGATTGGAAGTTCATTCTCTGTTCTCATTGGTTTTTCTCTTATCTTGACGCGCGTTGATTTGATCTTTAGAAAGTGGGACTTAAAAATATTTTATCATAAATTATATATATATATATATATATATATATATATATGTGTGTGTGTGTGTGTATTTAGAACATTTTAATAATTTTTAATTTTATTTTTAGAGTTTGATTTTCTAGAACTGTTAACATGCTTTTTTACGTAGGAACTGCAAACAATTTTTGAGTGAAAAAAAAATCTCGTCCACGATTTGATATTTTTCATCCTTCGAAAACATTCTAGTAGCATTTTTAAGAATTTCTTTAACAAATAAGAATTTTTTTTTACCACCGAACTAGTACTGATTCGGTCTTCAGACCAACGTTCTGCCAGTACTGACAGGATTCCGTAGGTCAGTATTGGCCGTCAGTACTGAATCAGTACTCTGCCGGTTGTGAATTCCGGCATACTACGGACATTTCTACTAGGGTTGTATTTCACAAACAATTGTACAGTTTTTTCGATTCCTTCTTCTAATTCACATATGTAAAATTTTTATATATAAAAAATTTTCAGTATATATTATAAAGATGATTCATTCCAGTCACTGCAGACAATATCAGTTACATCAAAGGTTATATATAGTACATATCTGCTGTCCCAACGTAAAACCTAGTAAGGCACATTGTACTGATTTTACAGGTGAACCGCTTCTAGTGAAACACGTGCTAGGCAGTTATAAAATGAGAAAAAAGTTTAGAAACTTATTCATTGTGTTTATTTTAGACATTTTAAATCTTTATATGTTATTATTCATAATGATATATGCAGTCAAATATAAAAAGTGATAGATTTTATGTAAAAACTGGTGCTCCCCAGCTAACCTGTTACCATCCTGAAAGGTTCCTGAATGATCACATGTTATCAGAGGAATTGTTACTTGTATCTCAGTCTCCTAGCAGGTAACGGCATAATCGCCGTAGTTTACTAGGGAGGCTTGTTTGCAACCGTTCCCTGTCAGACTAGTAACATGGCGGTAACAGCCGGCAGCGATCTTCATTTATACATATACATTTTGGGTCTAACCTCTATAATGTAATTTCTTTTTCGTAAGGGTTCAGCTGATAAATATCTGTTTTTTTATAAAAGCTTTGTTCACATATTATCTCCCTTTTCTGGAACTTATTTATCGTTTAATTATGTTCCTTTCCAACATTTTTGCAAAAATATTCATAATTATAATTCCGAAACGATGTATATTTTGAGGTTAAGCTGTCATTGCACGTTGCGTTTCCAAACATCACTTTGTTACAAGCATGTGATTACAATGGCGGGATAATGTTACCTGCTTCGCTTGTAATTTGTTACTACTTTGAGTGGGAAATATATTGTCACTGGGTGACCAGCATGGAAGTCACCAGTGACTGGTTTTTTTAATCTTGTTACAATTATGTGACTATTCGGACTAGTAACTGTGTTAGCTGGGTCATTTCACGAGCACTTTGCTTCCCGTTCGCAAATGTATTTGCTTCCTCATAGAGGAAGCATTCGTTATTTTTTTCAATAATAGACAAACTAAAGTCTTCATTTTGATCAATTTAAAAATAGAAATTTACAAAAAATACAAAATTACAAAATAATACAAACAATTTTTGAAATACAAAGACAAATCAGACAAATCAAATTTTGAATTAGAAATGATAATTTTTCGAGGTGGAAAAGGGAAGGAAAAAGTTCTGTCGCACCCTATCCCTTTGCGAGCTTTATGATTTTTTTAAAAAAATTGTCAGAATTATTCTATTTGAAAATTTATGATCAAAAAATCTTTTCTATTCATGCGTCGTCAACTTTGAATTATGTCGATGAAAAAAGTTTTTCTGTTAGAAACAGAGGATTCATATATTATAAATGAGCATAACTTCCTTAATCTTCAATAAAGTGTATTAATTGTTCAATATGTATAAGTCTCGACCTCTTAAGTATATGTATATCCAATGAGTCACTTTTTGTAAGGTCAATAGAATAAAGAGCCAATTGTATAAAATATAGTCAAAAAACCAAAGTTAAAACTAAATAAATAAATACGAAGGACGGAAACACAACGAGCCAAGACAGATGGCAAAGTCTGACTGCGTAAGTATATAATCTAAGGCTGGAAAACCAATTAGAAGAAAAATATGACTACTAAAGGTAAAGTAGAGCGCTAAGTTGTTAAAACTTGGTAAGTGGTTTATATTCAAGTGGGAAAAAATTAT